>LPNX010947906.1:40409-138644 GCA_001517045.1 Pseudotsuga menziesii
GAAGTTAACTTCACCTAGTCAAACTTTCCCAATTGCCTTAAAACTCAGAAAAAGAAGGCAATAAAGCAGAAAAAGTAGACATGCACTAAGGAGGCCAGGAATAAAGCAGATTTGATTCCAAGAGGTTTCCCAAGTGCTCCATGACTCAAATTTATCAATTTTGACCACTATGGATGTGTGGAGGACAACTTGCATAAGGTGGAATATGGAAACTAGGAAAATAAGACAAAAATTGGATTAATTAATGTCTAAGGTAGCTAAATATGGGTTGATTATTCTAACAACCCCCCTTACTCCTGACTTATGAGTAAAATATCAGAAAATTATAGGGCCTAGAAGCAAGGATTATTCACCCTTTACATACTGCATGTCCATTTAACCAAGGAAAGAGGCAAAAACCCAATGGGAAAAATCCTCCCTTAAACATGGACTGTAAAACAAAATTTGGAAATCTTGTCATCACTCATGCTTCACAGAATGATCAGAAATCCTCAGCAGTGATTTGATATTGCTGAATGTATTCTCAAAAAAAACTTTGGTGAAGATATCTGCTACTTGTTCTGAAGATGAACACAAGAGTAGGTGAATGGTGCCATCATGCACAAGCTGTCTGATGTAGTGCATATGGATCTCAATGTGTTTGGTTCTCTGATTCTGAACTGGATCATTGCAGATTCGAATGGTACTCTAATTATCACAATAGATAGTAGTTGAGTATTCTGATTCAAAGCCACACTCTCCAAGTAACCCCTACAACCATAAACATTGAGTTGATGCATTTACAACTCCTCTGTACTCTGCTTCTGTAGATGAGAGTGCAATGGCACTCTGTTTCTTGCTTGAACAACTGATTGGACCTTCTACAAGCATGAACACATATCCTGATGTTGAATTTTGATCTGTGTTGTCACCTGCCCAATCACTGTCAGTAAACCCAATCAAATCAAGATCAGATTTAGCTTTATAGAAGATCCCATGAGTCCTTGTTCCTTGAACAAAGTTAAGGATCATTTTGGCTGCTCTCCAATGGATCTCATGAGGCTGATCCATGTATCTTGAAGCCACACTTACTGCATAAGAAATATCAGGTCTAGTATGTTTAATATACAACAAACATCCAATCAGTTGCCTATACAGTGTATTGTTTACCATAGGTGAAGAATCAGCTTCTTCAAGCTTCACTCCTGAAAGAAAAGGAGTCTTGCTTGGCTTGCAATCCTTCATTTTGAATTTGTTCAGCAAATCCAAGGCATACTTGGACTGATTTACTTTGATTCCTTCTTTGGTTTGAGCAATCTCGAGCCCCAATAATTGGCTGAACAAGCCCAAATCTGTCATTGAGAAGGCATGGTTCATTGCATCCTTCAAGGAAGCAATTTCATCCTTTGAGCTTCCTGTAATGAGAAGGCCATCAACATACAAAAAAATGATCATTAATGAACCATGAATCAGCTTCATATAGACATTTGGATCTGATTTGCATCGAACAAAATTCAGTGATAGCAGAAAGATATCAATCTTGGCATACCAAGCCCTGGGGGCTTGCTTAAGCCCATACAATGACTTCTTTAGCCTGCACACAAGAGATGGGTTAGTAGAAAATCCTTGAGTCTGCTGCATGTATATATCTTCAGTGATATCTCCATTCAAGAAATCACACTTCACATCCATGTGGTGTACCTCCCACTGCTTTGAAGCTGCAATGGCTAAAGCTAGCCTGATGGAGTCCATCTTTGCCACTAGTGCAAAGGTCTCATTGTAGTCTATGCCATGAACCTGTGAGTATCCCTTGGCTACCAATTTGGCCTTGTACTTTAAAGGTGAACCATCAGCAGCAAATTTGGTTTTGTACACCCACTTACACTGAACTAGCTTCCTCCCTGGGGGAAGATCAACCAGCTCCCAAGTGTTGCTCTTCTGGAGTGAGATGAACTCTTCTTCCATGGATGTTTGCCATCTTGGATATTTTGCTACATATTCATATGTCTATGGATCTGATTCAATCATCAGATAGAATTTCTCTGCAAACATAGTATCTTTCATGCACAGAGCACTCTCAAACTGAGATCTAGTCCTCCTAGGATCATTAGGATTTCCAGCTAGTTCTCCAGCTGCATGAATGGTCTTGGATGCCCATTTTTGTCTTGTACTACTATTAGGATCTGCAATCAAATCATCATTATTAGACATATCAGAATAAACATGTTCAACTATCTCTTCACTTACATTCAGAGGTTCTGGTGGTGAAGAGGATTCTCCAACTTCCACTGCTACTAGGGGCTCTTCTTGAAACTGAACACACCTTTCAATGAAGGCTTTGTTTGTGCTCAAATTGATCAGCTTGTACCCTTTTGAATCTTCAAAGTACCCAACAAATAGACACTCTTGGCTTTGGGGCTGCAAATCCTTCCTCTTTTCTGTTGGAATTCTAGCCCAAGCCCTTGAGCCAAAAATCCTGAAATGGGTCACATTTGGCTTGTGCCCACTCCATGCTTCGAAAGGAGTCATACCATCAAGCTGTTTATGAGGCACCTTATGCTGGATATAGGCTGAACTCATACTTGACATACTCACCACCATCTGAATACCTACATCTACACAATATTGGATGAATTCAGACTTGACATACTCACCACCATTTTCAGATCTGAGGACCTTGAGTTTCCTCCCAGACTGGTTTTCAACCAAAGCCTTAAAGAATTTGAAGAGGCCAAAAACTTCAGACATGTGTTTCAGGAAGTAAACCCAACAATACCTGGAAAATTCATCTATGAATTTCAATGCATATTTGTCCTGACTCATTGACATATAAGGAAATGGGCCAGAAACATCACTGTGGATCAACTCAAGAGGTGCAGAGGTTCTCTCATAACTAGCTCTCTCAAATTTATGCTCTGGGTGTTTTCCTAGGATGCAACCTTGACAGAATCCTTTGGAAAACTTAATATTTGGTAACCCTATGACCATTTCTTTTTCACTAAGATCAGAAAGATACTTGTAATTTAGGTGGCCAAATATTTCATGCCAAATCTTGCTTGCCTCATTAGCATGAATCAGAAGAGCAGAGGGGTTTGAGTAGGGTAGGAAGTGTGAGAACATGTATACCTTCGAAGTGTGATTTGCAACTCCTTTTTCAATGACTTTACCACTTGAGATCTTTGTGATCTCAAATTCATCAGGGGAGAATATGACCTTCTTTGGAGACCCTGTGTGGGTCATCTAATACACTGATAAGAGGTTAGAGGCAAGACCTGGAACATACAACACATTGCTGAACTTACCATGGTCAAGATCAATCCTCCCTTTGCCCAAAATTTTAGTGAGAGAGTCATATCCCAGTACTATTGGTGGACCTTTTGACATGTCAAGTGAGGTGAATGCTCCCTCTTCTTTGAGCTGTCTTGAAGCTCCAGAATCAATGATGAAACTAGGTGAGCTTGATGTGCCAGCAACCAATGCATGAACTCTCTCTCTTTCTTTTGAATTTGATCCTCCTTCCCTCTTCTTTGAGCTATCTGGAAGGGAGAGGCCATTATTCTCAAGGATTTAGGTCAGCATGTCTATTTTCTTCTTCATGCAGGAGCTCTCAGAATGATTTACCTTACTGCAATATGCGCACTTGCTCATTTCTCCTTTTTTCTTCTTCTTCTGGGGGTTCTTCTTGGAACCTTGAGGCTCCTCTGGAGACTTGTTCTTGTCTCTGTTTTTTTCAAGTGGATTTTTAGATTTATTCTTGCTTTTTGAATCCACCCTCAAATCTCCAGCAACCAGAGCTTGGTCTTTGGATGGTTTGATGGTGCCCATCATCACCAATTTATCTTGTTCTTGTGTGAGAGATTCCATGAAATATGCAAGGCTAGGCATTTTCCAGGCTCGAGCTGTCAAATTTGTGGCATAAAAGGTCGAAACAAACACTGAATAGTTAGGGCCAAGCTTTGAGAGTATGGACAAGACCAGCTGATCATCCTTCTTTTCGATCCCACATTGTTTTAGCTACAAAACAAGTGCTTTGAACTTGGAAAAATAGAGTTGCAGGGATTCAAATCTATTGGGACTTAGGGAGATCAATTCATTTTCAATTTGATGTCCCCTCATCTCATCTGTCTTTCCAAAAAAGATCAACAATATTCTCCCATACTTCATTCAATGATGTCAATCCATCAAGATGGAAAATGAGGTCTCTGGATATGCTCAGACACAGGAGACCATAGGCCTCATCCCTCCTATTGTGCCATTTAATATTCTCTGCAGCTGCATTGGGCTCTGCTTCTGTTTCCATAGTCACTCTATAGATTCCTTTCGCTCTCAACAGTATCTCCATCTCTGCTTTCCATTCAAAGAAGTTAAATGGAGTCAAGATGATCTTCTGAGATTGATCCATAGCTCAGAAATTGTCCCTTCAGTCAACAGAATGCTCCCAGTCAATGATGTTGAACCTACAATACAAATTGGAAGGAGATAAATCGATATACAAAGGCTCTGATACCATGTGGAAATTGAACTCAGGTGTTAGAACAATTACACATGCAAATTACTCACAAAAGAGACTTAATATGGAGCAGAACACTAATCTGTATTGAATAAGTGTACAATAGCCAACCCTGTGAAGTCATAGGCTGCCAAAATAAATAATTACATGAGAGATTCAAATGCATGAAGATGCCATTCAAATTTAGTCAAAAGCAGGCTTAGTAAATCTAAGCAAATCCCCCATAAGTGCATAAAGCACTTTCCAAATCTGTCTAGGAGCTCACGAATTGGAAAAATCAATTAGGAAAGCTAATAGGTGGTGGAAGGACAACTCATACATGCTTTTCATAGAATAAAAGAGTGGAGGATGTTGAGGACAAAAAACAAGTTAACTTCACCTAGTCAAACTTTCCCAATTGCCTTAAAACTCAGAAAAAGCAGGCAATAAAGCAAAAAAAGCAGACATGCGCTAGGGAGGCCAAGAATAAAGTAGATTTGATTCCAAGAGCTTTCCCAAGTGCTCCATGACTCAAATTTAGCAAGTTTTACCACTATGGATGTGTGGAGGACAACTTGCATAAGGTGGAATATGGAAACTAGGCAAATAAGACAAAAATTGGATTAATTAATGTCTAAGGTAGCTAAATATGGGTTGATTATTCTAACAACATTGCTAGGTGCTTTGAATGTCAATAGGTTTAGACTAAAGACCAACATCCAGCCGGTTTACTACAGCCATTACCCATCCCTAGCTGGAAATGGGAAATAATCAATCTTGATTTTACTACAGGTCTACCTAGAAATCAGAATCTGAATGATTCGTTAATGGTAGTCATTGATAAACTCAGCAAAGCAGCTCATTTTATACCTATAAATACCTTCACAAAGATGCTAGCATTGCTGATATATTCATGAAACAAATATTTCGTTTACATGGGATACCAAAAGTTGTAATTTCAGACAGAGATAATTTTATAGGCAATTTCTGGAAGTCTTTATTTAAAGTCCTGAGTACTACTTTAAATTTCAGTACATCTTTTCATCCCCAGATAGATGGACAGACTGAAACGGTGAATCAAGTGTTGGAATATATGCTTAGAATGTATGTTATAAAACAGCCAGGTAAATGGGAAGATTACTTACACTTGGTAGAGTTTGCTTATAACAATCACTACCAAGCTTCAACAAGATATAACCCATTTGAAATTCTATATGGCAGAAAGTGCACTACCCCCATCTCATGGAGTAACCCAGTTGATAGGTTAGTACTAGGACCTAAACTATTAAAGGAGATTGAGTTAATTGTAAAACAGGTGCAAGGTAACTTAAAGGTGGCACAAGACAGACATAAAATTCAAGCAGATCTTAAACGAACTCAGAAATAGTTACAGGTGGGTGAACATGTTTTTATAGAGGTAATGCCTAAAAAGAGTTCTTTAAACTTAGGAAGTTGTACTAAGTTAGCACCCCGATATTGTGAGACTTTTGAAATACTGTCGAGAATGGGACAGGTGGCATATCAATTGCCTTTACCGCCAAATTTAAAGGTTCATAATGTTTTTCATATCTCTGTATTAAAAAAATATGTACATGATGCTACTCATGTAATAAATTGGAATGATGTGGAGGTGGAACCCAAAGGAGTTTTTCTAGTGGAACCAGATTGTATCTTCGACAGGAGGGAGATCTTTCTTTGGAATCGCACCATTGGGCAAGTGAAGGTGCAATGGAAGCACCTTAGTCTAGAAGAAGCCACCTGGGAATTGGAAAGTCATACGCGGGCAACATATCCAATTCTGTTTTAGGGAAACTCTAAGGACGATGAATAAAATAACATCGAGGACGATGTTATATTTCAGGGGGCGTGTATGTCACATACCCTAAATTGCAAACACATTTTATGTTTTACAAGACATTATGTTTTAATTTTATTATAAAGTTTGTAATTAATGATCAAGTGGGGTCAAGGATAATTGCATTTAATTACTGAATATTTTATTAATTAATAAATGAAATATGAGACAACAGCTTAAGGAGGTTGTTAAATGAGTGTTTTACTGGCCACTTGGTGGAATAGGTTGGGTTGAGAGCAGATTGACACTTGGAAGCATCCTCAAACTACTTCTAGTTTTTGCAGGAGGAAACTTCCCTATTTTTGTGGTCATGTTCCCCAAGAAAGTGGAACAAGAGCAGGTGGCTCATTAAGTGAAAAACTGACCCAAAATACCTAGGCATGTTGATAAAGCTATCCATTGAATTCAGCTGAGGCTGCTCATTCTTTACTTGTGAAATTCCTGAGTGAAATTTGGTGCACATGAAATTAGATGGAGGGGATAAGCAGAAGTGTTTGAGTGAAAAGTGTTGATTTACTGAACTAGTGCAGCTATTTTGAGCTGAGTTCTTACTGCTACAGGAAGAAATATTACTACTGATTACTCTATGGAGTTGCAGAGGTTTCTAAACATATTCTCTCACCAAGTGCTTTCAACCAGGTGGACCAGTAGATAGGATCGGGGGTGCTAAGATTTGTAGTTGAGCTGTATTCGGGAGTTGGTTGGGAGGGACGGGATCCTTAAGTTGTTGTCTCCTCTGCTATATTACCAGCTTCTACATGTTATTTCTAATTTCTCTATGCAAGTATGGAAATTTGGAATGTATAAATTTAGGATTTAATGCATCCATATGACTATTTTTTAGTTAGTTAAATATTTTATTGATCTAGGATTTATAAGTTCTGTTTTAGTTATGTATTAGAATAAATAATTTAGGATTAGTGTAAATTTACTGATAGATAAAAATACCTGAATGTATTTTTCCACACCTTCAAGAAGGTAGTACTCTAGTACAGTAGGTGAAATAAGTATGATGAATAAATAAAATTAGGAAGTGTAAGAATATGATTTGTTTACTTTCAAATGTAAAATATCTATAGGAATGTTTAGCAGATAGATTCCTCTATTTTCAGAAGTTCCATTATCTAAAATGCATCTGTAAAAATTATGAATATAAACTACTAAAAATAATGTTTATTAAAAGTCACTACACCGCTTGTGTAACTATGTTTCTTGTTAAGCATAGTAATCATATTGTCTTTAAAGCTTAAAAATAATACCTATAATTATTAATTATTACAGAAAATAGATAAATAACGTAAATAGGATTAACTTAGATTTTAAAATCAGTATAATGAAATTCTAGTAAAAACTTAGGTTCTGCAACTAACAACTAAGTAATTTCAGTAATAGTATCAGCAAAAATTCAGATATCATTTCCATTAAAGTGAAAGCAACAATAATACAAAGTTTTAATTTTTAAACAAATTACAAACCCCAATTAAGGAAAATTGTCAACCAAAACTTTCCATCTTTCCTCTTTCCAGAAAAGGGTTTTTACAGTTTAACCCATATCCTAATTCTCCATTTTACAATTATAATATCTATTTTATAAATGCCTTATATTAAATAAAAATTACATAGAAACAATATTAGATTGCTTATTAATTATATATTAAAAAAAAACAAGAAAAAAATAAATTAAATAATCCTAATCAAATTTACACAGTTGAGCTCGAGTTGTAGTAACAAATCCCTCTTCCTTTTATTATTTGTACATAAACCAAATCTTTATACTAAAAAGATAAACAGAACTAACTTTCATATTAAATTTCCATAGATTACCCTCTTTTTAATAAAAACAAAATGATGGACTTTTACTGCAGCGTAACCTTTCCATTTCCTTTTATCAAGTTCATCACCTTACAAAGGAAATTTTAGTAATAGGGTCCTTTAAAAATTGATTAATTATAAGCTTAAACAAACTGATGTTTCCATTACAGAAAATTAAAACACGACGTCCAAGTCTCTCAAAGACTCTTTCCTACTCAGACCAATCCACCCTTAGTTACTATCAAATCCTTTACAAGTTATAGACAGGTGTTCACATTTTAAAATTTAAAACATCAAACAGAACAACTCATGGCCTGTCCAAAATTTATTGTAAATAAAAACAAATCACGGCCACATGGCCTTTCCAAACAAGCTTTGTTCAATGTATCCACGAAAAAAGAGCTCGAAATTCGGTGAGACCGTACCATCCAAACCCCACACATAATCACATAAGGAAACCTCAGGTAAGAAACTGAGGCTTATTGGTTGGTCAAGAAGCATGGAGACCTTTCTCCTGAAGTATTCTATGCCTCTCAACTCATAGTAGCACCTATAGAAAAACCTGCGTATTAAAATTGGAGAAACTTTAAGTTCTTTATTCAAAAGTAAACCTGGTTATAGTAAAGAATCGATAAAGCTTTTGCAGACAGAGTTAATGAGTTTACCTGAATAATTTACCCTCGGCCGCACAGTAGTTTAGTTTACACAGCAATTCGAGCCAAGTAAAAACCTCTTATCCTAGCAACCGAGTAGGAGAAAAATAAAGCTAACATCTTGACGATTTTGTTAAAGCCAACAGCCAAGGCCACAATGAAACCTAATCTCCTCTCGGTCAATGAATTCCACCAGGAAAGCTATGAGTACAAAACCAGAGACCACACTACTAGTAGCCAAAGGATTCAGCTTGGCCATTACGAGGGTGAAGACCACTCACAAATCTAGCCATTGGAATTGAAGGCCATCACCCTAAAAAAAAAATGATGGCATCAAGGCCTTGAGGCCATGAACCTGCAGTGTTTTTCATAGCAGCGAAGGGAGGGTAAACAATGCAAAATTTTAGGGTTAAACATTTTTGTAGTAGGGTTTACCAATGTCAAAACCCTATCCAATAATCGACGACCATGTGGATTCCACTTTGTTTTTGATAATATGGATTTTTCTCTATAGTTTTGAGAGCCTTGCGTGAATCCTGCAAAAAGAGGTTATACATAACCTTGTTATGATCTCATTTGAAAAACACTAGATTTATTTTTATTATATTATGCATTAGTATAGATTATAAAGATATTATAGTTATAAGTTTTTCTTAAATAAGATCTATATCTATAAAATGAAGATCGTATAATTAGTGTCAACATATGCAAAGGTTTTGGGGTTAGAATTATTATCTAGGTAATGAACTTTCCACCCATAAAACAAAGCATTATTACTTCACTTATAACCACATAATGGAGTCTTCTATACTTACACTTGGAAATTACATAGGCAATTAATAAAACTATACTCTGCATGTAATCATTAGTTTCATATTTATAAATGGCATTTTTTGTATACCTTATGACAACACCTAGACTTAGGTATTAGTTGTTCATGTGACATTCGAATGTACATTGATATAATACATATAAATTTCCTTGGTAACAAGTAACAATGTATTGTGAGATCTAGTTTGCAGAACTTATCATTCTCTAGAGTTACATGTAGGGTTTGGTTTTATTCTAATAACAAAAGGATCAACATAGGATGAACAAGTTACATTCAAAGTTAGGAAGAAAGCATCTATTTCTAGTTTTACTTGGAGTTATAAGTACTTATGCTTATAAATAAATAAATAGAAAGCAATTGTACATGTCCTTAACAACAAGAATAAGAAGGTTAACAACTTAGAGCTCGAAAATGTGTGTAACAACTGAACAATTGCAATATTTGGAAAAGATATAGGTTGACGATGCCTTATTTCTCTCAAAGCTGTAAACTAAACAAACATTCTAGCATTTTACTTTTATTAGTTGAGATAATCGCGATTCTAAAACTGGGACATAAAACGTCTTACCTATAATTAGACCTGTACATGAATCATCACTTCACTGCATTAGCTAAAAATATAAGTAAGCCTCAGGCATGAACTGAATTTCCTTCAATTAAGCATAAGACAAACTTTAGTATATAGTAAACAAACAGTTGTTTTCAGCCCAAACTATTTTTCAGATATTTTTACTTACTAAATCAATCATTCAATACTTAAATATGAATGCAGATAGTGAAATATTCAGTTACAGAAATTAATAAAGGAATTGGTTGTAGTTTCTATATTAGACTCTTTAAAATGATAATTGTTAGCATTCAAGTTACCCACGTCATCGATGTTTTTTAACATTAATTGTTACAAGAAAAGTTTTAAATTTTTATGAAATTTTGGAGTATTACATGTGGTATCAGAGCACACGTTCAGACACTAGGCATGAATGCGGATCAACCTGCGTAGACAAACAGTAAATAAAATGCATGCATACTGATTATTATTTTTCTTTTTGAAATTTTATTACCATAAAAAATTTCTGAGCTAGAACTGCAGGTATGGAAATACTCAAGGAATATGCAGATGAAGAGTCCCCATTAAATGAACAAAGTAATTCTAGAAGAGAACCAGTTCAGCAAGAAATAACTAACCACTCTTCAGAAGTATTACAAACTGTTAAGGAATTAAGAACTGAAATGGAAATAGTTAAAAAAGAGAATGAAAGAATTCTAAGAGATCAAGAGGAGTTGAACCATATATTGATGGAAAAGTTTTATAGTGAAGGAAAAGATAAACAGAGAGGATCCGAAAATACGTCCTACCAACATAAAAGTAAAAATTCCAAGCAGTCAAAAATTGAAAGTAGTTCATCCTTTGAAATTTATGGTGACTTACACAGGAAAAATCGTCAGTACACTAGTGATAGTAGTGAGGATAATTACCATTGCAGAAAAAGAAAATTTAATCCTTACGAGGAAATTTCAGGAGAATTTAAGAAGATAAAACCACCAACTTTCAACAGTGAAACTTAGAAAGGAGAGGAAGCCGAAGTATGGCTGTTTGGAATGAACAAGTATTTCCAAATCTATAATTACTCCAACCAGCTAAAAGCTAGAATGGCCATTTACAACTTAACTAGAAAGGCAGATATCTGGTGGAAGGATTTAAAATGAGTAAAAAGTATTAAGGAAAAGAACATTAACTAGAGTACCTTTAAGAAATACCTTAAAAAGAAGTTTATGCCAGAACAATATTATGAAGAGTGAGCTAAATAATTCTATGAACTGAAGTTGGGAGCTATGAACATGAAGGAATTAAACAGTAAATTTTTAAGTGTATTACGTTACCTGCCTTACATTGTGGATGAGAAGCCTAATGTGCAGTGGTTTCTAAGTTGTTTACATTTTCACATTAAAGACAAAATTGAATATGATAATACAAAGACCCTTGAGGAGGCTATGCGAAAGGTAAATTTTTGCTATGAGCAAAATAAAAAAAGGGAAAGCATGCCAAACTGGAAGGCTAAGAGGTCTAATAATTTTGAACAGAAGAAGAAGGGTTTCATATCTGACCGCAATTTTAGGATTAATAACAAACGAAACTTTCATAATAAGAAATCCCAAGGAAATAAAGGTAAATCACAGTCAAAACCCAATGTCCCTAGAAATAAAGAACCAGCTAATAATCAAAACAACTACATTAAGAATAATGAATGTAAAGAACCAGTAAAGTGTTGGGATTGTAATGGGCCTCATTATGCATCAGTATTCCCTAACAGACAGAAGATTGTCAGCAACATTCATACAGTGCATGAGGAGATGTCTATTGGTGACTTAGCAAGGGGGAATACCCAGGATCAATGCGGCACTGGAAAACAAGCAGGTGGATTATCAAACTTCCATGGTGGCCCAGGGGCTAGCCTGAGTTATGTTTCTCCTGATTTAGTAGAAAATTGCAATTTATCAGTAGAGAAGTTTGCAAAGTCATGGATAGTTCAACTAGCTACAGGAGGAAAAATAAAAGTGATTAGTTTTGTAAAAGATTGTACTGTAATTATGAATCAATTTGAAACTTCTGTGAAACTAAATGTACTTCCTTTAGGCTCTTGTGATATGTTAATTGGTATGGACTGGTTAGAACAACATAGAGTAATTTTGAACTGTTTCGATAAAAAATTTACTTGCGTATATAATAAAGGAGAAATAGTAACCGTAACAAGAATTCCTAGGTAAACAACTATCAGACAAACCTCTACTTCACAATCAAAGAGAGTTGTTCAGAAGGGTTGTAAATCCTTTTCTATAACTGTAACTGACGAAGAATAGATTAATAATGAAGATAAGCTAAAAATGGAATATATTCCAATCCCGAGGGGGTATTTAGATGTATTTTCAAAAGAAATTTCGAGACTGCCTCTGAAAAGGGAGTTAGAATTTACTATTGAGTTGGTACCTAGTGCAGTGCCCAGCTCAAAATACCCTTATCGGATGAATATATTCGAACTAAATGAATTAAAATCACAATTAAAGGAACTTATTGATAAAAAGTATATAAGACCAAGTGTGTCTACTTGGGGAGCACCTGTCATTTTCATTAAAAAAAAGGACGGTACTCTGCGCCTATGCATTGACTACTGTCAACTTAATAAAATGACCGTTAAAAATAGATACTCATTGCCTCACATAGATAATCTGTTTGATCAGTTGCGCAGAGAAATTGTATTTTCAAAGATTGATTTACGATCTGGTTATCACCAAGTCTGAATCAAAGATAAATACATTTTTAAGACAACTTTTAGTACAAGATATGATCACTATGAGTTTGTTGTCATGACATTTGAGCTTACTAATGCCCCGGCTGCCTTCATGTGCTTAATGAATAATGTATTGCACAACTATATCAATAAATTCATAGTGGTATTCATTGATGACATTCTAATTTATTCTATGTATAAAGAAGAACACGAGGAGTAGTTAAAAACTGTTTTACAAGAGTTAAGCGAACATCATCTTTATGCTAAATTTAGTAAGTACGATTTATTTAAAGATAAAATACAATACTTGGGCCATGTAATAACTAAAGAGGGGATCTCAGTTGATCTAGAAAAGATAAAAGCAATTAAAAAATGTCCGGTTCCAAAGGATGTGACTGATGTGCGATCATTAATGGGGATTATAGGTTACTATCAAAGATTCATTGAGGGGTTCTCAAGAATTGCAAATCCCATAACTCCTTTACAAAAGAAAGGGAAGAAATTCGAGTGGAATCAAAAGTGTGAAGAAAGTTTTAAGAAGTTAAAAACATTATTAACTACTGCACAAATCTTAAGAATTGTTGATCCTAATAAGGACTTTGTCGTATGCACTGACACATGCAACGATGGTCTAGGTGGGGTCTCAACTCAAGAAGGACATGTAATTGCATACGAGTCTAGGAAGCTTAAAATTCATGAGAAAAACTATGCTACTTACAATTTAGAGTTGGCTTCCGTCATACATGCTTTGAAGATGTGGCGCCATCACTTAATCAAAAGAAAATTAATGTTAATGACAAATAATAACATATTAAAATATTTGTTGGATCAACCTAATTTAAACACAAGGCAAGCTAGGTGGCTAGCTTTCCTTAGCGAGTACGATTTCAAGATCCAACATATTAAGGGAAAAGAAAATAAGGTCGCTGATGCTCTAAGTAGAAATGCAAGGCTGAACTTTGTAACAGCAATCATCACTTATAATTTTTTTTTAGAAGAACGACTAGAGGAAGGAGTAAAATTGGATGAAAATGATCAGAAATTACAAACTAAAGTGGCAGAAAATTTAACTGAGAGTTTAAGTACAGTGTATAGTCTAAATGAAGAAGGATTAATAATTTATAAAAATAGGATATATATACCTAATGTACCAAAAATTAAGCTGTTGATTTTAAATGAAATTCATAAGACTCCTTACTCAGGACATCCTGGTTATCAAAAGACTATAACCATGATACAGAAGGATTATTTTTGGCCAAACATGAAAAATGAACTGGCATAATACATTGCTAGGTACTTTGAATGTCACCAGGTTAAGACTAAACACTAGCATCCAGCTGGTTTACTACAGGCATTACCCATCCCTAGATGGAAATGGAAAATAATCAGTCTTGATTTTATTACACATCTTGTCAACCCACAGCAGGTTGGACTCCCTAGCGGAGTCGCCAGTTCTGTTGTTCAGGATATGGCACCCTTGTAACCTAAGGTCTGGGGTTACCAAATTACTACTAACTTGCAGACAATCAACTTTACCAGAGAATGGAAATGGAATAGGAAGAAATTCTTTACTTACCCGATTATCGATAGTTGATCCATGCTTGATCTTCTCCCACTTCTATTCTCTCCAAAGTTTCCAGGGATGAACCTCTTTCACCTACAAATCCTTCAAGTAATATCTCATGCATATATATATCAAAGGTTAGATGAACAATATATCAAACATATAATCAAATATATTCATTAACCAAAATACATGAAATAGACTCAACACTAGATTGGAAGAAGAATTCTCTTTATTAACAATAAGTGAATGAGATAAGAGTACAACCCAGCTTAGGAGACAAGGAATTCTATGCAACCAAAGGAATCTGAGTTCTGCTGCTCCAAGATTTCTGAATATATACCACCAGCATAACTTTTCTCTCCAAAATTGATTCATTAGTCCCCACCCCAAGGCCTCTATTTATACTTTGAGAAATAGAGTGGTTCCGGAGGTTAGGGTGGTTGAAACAGTTGGGATAGTTATGGATTAGGAAACACCTAATCTCATATAATATTGTTTTATATTTTTTAAAGTCAAACTAAGGTGTAAGCGACTATTAATTTAGGAAACCCACGTATGACACACGAGTTGATCGAAGTAAACCCGCGTATGCCAGTGTACACAGGTTGTAATGCAAATACTCACGTAAGCGACTATTAATTTAGGCAACCCACGTATGACACACGAGTTGATCGAAGTAAACCCGCGTATGCCAGTGTACACAGGTTGTAATGCAAATACTCGCGTATGGTACGCGAGTTGCAATGTAGATAGTCACATATGTAACTCAACACTTAGAAAAAATATATAGCAAGCTGGTTTGAGGGTAAATGCATCCCAGGTCATGCCCATCTATAATGTTGTGGAAAACCTCAATTCTAAATTGTCCTTTTGTGTACCAACATAAATAATGTCGGCACTCAGACGGAGAAGTTCCATTTGGGTTGATAACAGATGCCGCCTAATGTATGAGGTCAGAGGGAAGCGATGGACGAAATACATTATAATCATTATCCTTGAGAACTCAAAAGTCCAATGGAGCAAAGGAAGTACCTGAAACAAATACATAGTAATGTCATATACAAAGTCATATCTAAGAATGCCATGTTCAATATACTGGAACACTAGCTCCTTTACAATATTTGAGTACATCATATGATACGGGTTCAAGACCACGTATATTACAAAGGTGGATCAAAGCCACAATATACAATAATGATGAGTCTTCAAAGGTCTAGAAACTGTGTAAGTGAACACAACATACTCTTGCGCAACTTAGGTTATGAACCTAAGGTGTTCATAAAAAATCCAAAAAGAACTAGTACAATCTAGGCCATGTGAATAAATCTGTCGAAGTCGAACATGGATAGGATTCAACATATTTTCAACCAATAGGTGATAATTGACAATTGAAGCAAAGGAGTTCACCAATAATGAAAGTGAATCCTAAGGTACTATCGTAAAAAACTCTAGGTCTTCGTCGTCAGGAAGTGCTGATGAGAAACCATATTGTGATGAGGAAGGTAATAGATCCTCCAACAGATCGCAAGAGTGACTAGGAATTGGATAAAGGCAGGGAGACACAAGTAATATCAGATAGGACGATGACGGGATCAGGATAAAAATTAGATGCAAGGATAAATCCTTGAACAGTGAGCACAACACAGAGATGACCCAAGGCAGCTTTTAACTTTATAGATAATAAAACTAGACTTATCTATCATGTAGGAGACATGATCAGATTCCCCAGGTATAACGGACAATTGGAGGAGTAAGAAACTCGAAGTGAAAGATGAACTAAAAGTGAACACTGAGACATGAGTATCGGAAAGTACAAAGAGTGTTATATTCAAGGATGACATGCTTCCATCCACTAAGAATTAAAATAAAACTTCTTCCTTATCTTTCCTTTAAAATTTAATGAGTCCAAGTAGTCAACTTGAGTCTCTCTTCATTTTTGACAATCTTGAAGAGAAGAGGGAATAATGCTTGATAATGTTACTGATTCGTGGATTTTATGAGCCTGAATTAGTACATGCTCACTTAGTTTTTTCATGTTTAGAGAGTCTAAAAACTCTAAAGAAGACTCCAGGGGGTCCTTTTTCGTCCAATTTAGTCTCCTGAGGTCAAAAAAGTATAAAACACACCCCAAAAGAACTCTCTTAACTTCTGTAGAAGAAAGGGTGAACCTTTTTCGTACTTAGTCAAGGAGGTCCGAAAAAGTTTAAATTACCACCTACCCAATGCTCCTTCGAGAGCATCATATAACTTGAGTTTTACGAGTGTGAATGAAAGCAAGATCACTATGAAAGATCCATTTGAGTACGAGGAATGGTTCTTACAACAGTAAACTCGATGTTTTGTTCTTGTTGTTTAACGAGCATGACAAAGACATAAAGTACACTCAAAATATTTTTCATGTTTAGGTCCAGAGCATGAAAAAGAGAAAACTAAGCTCATACCTGGTGTTCCTTTTCCGTAAATTTAGTCCCTTAGGTCCAAAAAAGTGATAAACCTATGCCTGAGAATACTCTTCTCAATTCTGTAGAAAAGAGAGTGATCCTTTCTCATATTATTCCACATGGTCTAAGAAAGAGATAACCTACCACCAATGTGGATGCACATTCATATATTCTTAACGAGCTTGAATGGACAAGTTTACTTAGTAGTCAAGTCTATTTTGAGGAGTTAGACCTGGGCCTAAAGAAACTCCGTAAGGGAGGGGAGTCTTTAAAGAGGATAGCTTGTAAAAAGAGACAAAAATGAGGCTCAACTTGGTGTGAAAAATAGCTAAGGAGACTCCCCTGAACCTATGACAAATGTGGCATGAGTACCAAAAGACAATAAATGTGTTCTAATCTAGGGTACTCATGTGAGGAAAGCCCTGTCCACGGAAGAACAATGGTATAGAAAAGGTACTAATGGTTAAAATACCATAGTCCGTGGTCAAAGTGGTAATTATAGGGTTAAGATGGATTAGGTATGAATGCACAAATCCATGTGAATGACCAGAATCCTATCCTATATGAGCGAAAAACAACTTCAAGTGACCTTAGACCTGCTACATTGAAGAAAAAAGACATGGTATTAGTCTGATTTTTATAAAAAATAAGAACTATAGGTTAAAACCCACTTTTGAAATAATATTTCTATAAATAGTTCAAAATAGAAATCAAAACTCACCATTTGACATTTTTACCCAATATAGACAAATTTTACTCTGCCTTCAATTCTTCATTGTGGATAACTCGATGGACAATTCTCAAAACTGCAAGTGCCAAGTAAATCTACTCTCCATGCTCTTTCATTTGATCTAAGCAAATTTTAATTTTTGGCAAGAAATTGATGTTTTCAACTGTTCTCAAGGTAGTTACACTGTGTACACAGGTATGATATATAAACAATCACGTACACGTGTTTTGTACACAGCATGTCCAAAGGACAGTCACATACATTGCGCAAGATACAAAAAGGATATATAGGGCCAAAATAAAAGTTTTTCTATGAATTTAATGTTTGATTATTGGCTTGTTACCAGATTGAAACGTGGTGTTGGAGTGGAGGTAGAGGGAGCATGAAGACATGGACCGAGATGCTATTCGAAGTGCCCCCATGGTAAATGCTTTGCAGCAAAGTGGGTTGCTCAAATTATTTTGTACCTCACCTATGCGATCCAATGTCCGCCTACTAGAGTTTATGATAAACTACTGAGATTATGATATTGGTATGTTTGACCTACAAGGTGAGTTTCTAGAGATTATCTTGGAAGGAATCTACTTTATCTCTGGTTTTTCATGATGAGGAGCTCCGGTTAACTAGGAAGGTACCGGTAGAGGTGGTGACCTTCTAAGTGTGCAGAACTACATTGATACATATTGTGCGCAATATACTCAAAAGAGGGGTAGTTTCATCCTTATTGTTCATATTCCCAGCTTTCCATTACAGGTGTTGGCAAGCACTATAGTGAGGGTTACAGGGTCATCATCACTTCACCATGCAACTTGAAACCAAAAGAGACTTGCAGTGGAATGTCTACAGGGAGCCCTATATGACTGGTGTTCAGGAGTAATCCCGATAATGAGGAAAAAACTCTCTGACTGTAAAAGAGGTCGATGGAAAATTTTTGGTTATTCTGGCATATTGGTGGCATTTTTCCTTGAGAGGGTGACCGGTTTGAGTCTTGCAGTACAACTACCAATTCGTTCTCCCCGTCAGCCTAGACTGAGTAGGTGGGGGGGGAATATTCCTCCGCCAGGGAGGCAGTGGATCGGTTCACAGTGTATATGACGATGAATTCTACTTATGGTGGGAGCAACAAATACCAGCACTGGAACAGTTTCCATATGCTGGGATATATTTCCGAGGTGACACCGACCTTGTCCTCCCTCCTAGAGGAGCAAGGGGAGCGTGAGGTATTTTTGTTTTCAAGGTTTTAAATTTTTATGAATTTTAGTCATAAAGATATATACATATGTATAAGAGTTTTTAATCCTATAAAATGTTAAAATGCAGATATTGGACTAGTCCACCCTGCTGGGCATCCAAGTATGTATGTGCGTCCTGTGGCAGGAGAAGATCATGGCTTGATTAGGGTTCTTGAGGAGAAGCTGGCTAGACTTACCCAAAGAGTACCTACTTTGTGTATTGGCCATATCCTTGTCATTATGCAAAATCCAGAGGTTGGTATACCACCTGTCTGGATACATCTTATGAGGTGGGTAGCTAGAGTAGTTCTTGTGTATAGCAATGCTGTTGAGGTTGTTGCAGTTGAGGAAGCTGAAGAATCCCAAGAGCAAGGTGATCAGGATGATCAGGGGGACTAGGGTGGTCTAGATGACCAGGGTGGACATGATGACCAGGGTGGCCAAGCTTAGAACTAGGAGCATTTTATGGACTTCGATCCATTTTTTGTATATTTTTTGTATATTATACAGTTATGATTGGATTTGAGGATCAAAAAACTCGACCTATCTACATGGACAGATATTCACACACACACACACACACACACACACACACACACACACATATACACCACTGGTTTTATTTACATGTGTTTTTTAATGTATTTGTTGTATATTTTTATGAAAAATGTGTTAAGTGCCAGTCCAAGATATAATTAGCATATGCATCAATTAACGAATTTTGATTTCTTGGAATATGATTGAATGTAATAAACTCAAAATTTCTTTCCAATAACCTAGCTTGCATAAGTTGACGTAGTAAAATAGGGTTTCGCACCTAATAATCTTGATTGAGCTGGGAACCACCAATTGAGAGTCAAGTCTGACTTCCAGCTAGGTGATGCCATGTGACAAAGCATCCCATAAAAGCACAATGACAGCCCTGTATTCAGCCACATTATTGGTAGCAGGACCTAGGCAAGCGCCTCCAGAGGCAACTAGCTATCCTGAGGGTGAGTAAATAACCCATGCAGATGAAGCCAGGTTACAAGTGTGGTGACTAGCGCCATCCGTAAAACCTACGAACCACTCAGAAGACATCTATAACAACCAACAGATGGTATAAGAACATAAACCAATGAACTATTGTACATAAAGTTACATACAATAAAAATACAGGAAAATGGGCTAAGCCTAAGCATATTGCTTTTTCAAGTAGAGCCCATTTCTAGGCTCGGGCAGCTTATTCTCCTTGAAATCAGTTAATTCATATGCACCTTTCTTCAAGACTTTTGACACAACATAAGGTCCTAACCACATAGACCTGAATTTCCCTATACCCAGTGGCTCTTTGTCTTGATCCCAGAGCAAGACAAGCTCCCCTTTAGAAAAAATACGAGGTTTGACCGATTTATCGTATTGATTTTTGACCCTATTTGTATGAGCCTTGTTTGCTGTCAGCGCATCTCTACACTGCTCATGTAGATGTTCCAAGTGTACAAAACGTTCTTTAAGCTCAGTCATATCAGGTAACACATGAATAACAATCTTTAAGGATGAGATTTTGCATTCAACCGGGGTTACTGCTTCCACCCCGTGAACGAGTTGGAAAGGAGAGAACCCTATAGTAGTTTTCACATTGGTATGATAAGCCCAAAGTGCAGGATACAACATGATTTTCCAATTGGAACGGGCTGCATTAATAGTGCACTTGAGAATAGTCTTCAAGGTTTTATTTACATCCTCGACTTGACCATTCGCTTAAGGGTAGAAAGAAGATGAATGCTCTTGTCTAAACCCTAGCATAGTGGTCAATTAAGTCATCATACTATTTTGTAAGTGACTACCATGGTTAGTGACAATCTCTTTAGGAATACCAAACCGTGCAATAATTTGGTTGAAAATGAAAAATGTTGCAATTTCCTCGTCATCTTTATAGGTGGCCATTACCTCTTCCCACTTCATGAAATAATCTATAGTGACAATGATATGTTTGTGCCCCCCAACCGTGACTGGGTTGTACGTCACATATTATATCCCCCACTTGGTGAAGGGTCCCACTGAGATGACGGGAAATAACGGAGCAAGATGCGATTGCATCTTTCTGGTGTAAAGCTGACAAGGATGACAACGCTTCATGGCTTCCATACAATCTTTAAAGATCGTGGGCCAAAAATAATTGACACGTAAGATATTCTGGGCTGTTGCTAACCCAAATAAATGACCCCCACATGATCCACTATGGGCATCATTTAGGATAGTCTCTACTTCTTCGTGGGTAAGACTTCAACGCAAAACAAAATCTAGCCCCCTACGATATAAAGTATCTCCAATAATGAGGTAGTTTTTGGCATGTATGCATAGTTTGTGCCATTCTTCCTGTGAGAAGGCTGCATGGTACTTCAGAGTTTGGAGATAGACACGTATATCTTCGTACTAAGGGTCAGAGGTGGAAATAAAAAAGATATGCTCATATGGGAATGAGTCTTCTTCAATGCCATACATCTTCCTCAACCGAAAATTCTGCGATGAGCTCAGCAAAAACTAAGGATTTTTTGGATTTGGCGGATTGGAAATCTAAGTCAAACTTGTAGAGAATGACTATCCATTTGTTGAATTTGCCTCCAACTATCTTTTGGGACAAAACATATTGGAAGGTATTAACATCCACCACTACCATCGTGGTCCTCTGTAAGATGTAGTGACGCAACCTCTAAACAACATACACAGGTGATAATGCCAACTTCTCGACATGGGAATACCTAAGTTCAGGGCTAGCTAACGTAAGACTAAGATAGTAGACGACATGCTCTTGGAGCTTATTATCCTCCTGGACTATTACTACCCCTATGGTCAACTCAGATGCGACCAGATACAATATAAAATCAAGAGAGTAATATGGTGGGCGCAGTAATCTTGGCAACAATAAAGCTTTCTTTAATGCCTCAAATGTAAGTTGTGTGATTTCATCCCATACAAATGGGGTGTCCTACTTCAACATGCGCATGAAACCTTTAGTGATCTAGGCATAATTTACAATAAAAAGTCAAAGGAAGTTGGACTTCCCTTGCAAGCTTTGAAGCTGCCTGATGGAACGAGGAGGAGGTAGATTTACTATGGCCTCAACTTTCAAAGGATCCATTTGAATACCTTTGTTGGAAACAATGAATCTGAGTAGTCTCCCTGACTTGACACAGAAAATGCACTTGTGTGGATTCAAGCGAATTTTGTAGTATCTGCATCGTTCAAATATCAAACGCAAGTTATTTGGGTGATCGATCCTCTTATGAGAATGCGATGGCAGATCATCAAGGTAAGGTTCGAAAATAGATTTAATGTCATGAAAGGAAATATTCATTTCCCGCTGAAAGGTAGCCCCTACAGTTTTCAATCCAAAAGGCATTTTCTTGTATGCAAATGTACCCCAAGGACAAATGAAAGTTGTTTTATGTTGGTCTTCTGGTTTAATTTGAATTTGATTATATCCGAAGAAACCATCCATAAATGAAAACACTTCAGTCCCCACACAGGAATCAATGATTTGATCTATGAGTGGTGTGGGGTAGTTATCCTTAGGACATGCTTTGTTTAGATCGTGAAATTTAGTACAAATGCATATTGTCCCTTTATTTTTGTCGACAGGAACGGGGTTGGATACCCATTCTGTCAAATCTATCAGGTAAATGAAACCAACTTTCAGTAGTTTTAAACTTCAACCTTAACAACTGTCACTTTACGCAAATTGACAGGTCTTGGTTTTTGTCAAACGGATCTGGTGTCAGGGTATGTTCGGATTTCATGCTCGACTATTGATGGATCTATGCCTGGCATCTCCTCATATGACTAGGAAAACACACCACAGAATTCCTTAAACAAGGCTGTATAGATTGCAATCTCCTCCGGAGAGCAGTTTGCATCGATGTGTACATTTTCCACAATGTTTGGGTTTGCAGAGATGTTGATAGGAATAGTAGCAGAAATGTTTTCCATATTCCCCTCAACAAATATTCCTTCCCTTGGTAAGGGATTAATAGGTGTATGAACATCACTTTCCAGTCTCCTATGGAACTCATGGTTCTCAATCCTGCTTAACTCTGGAAGAAAATAGGATCGATAGTGAAGATCTTCGCAGATATTATCTTGTCTGCACATAGCTTCCAGAATTGCTTCATCTGCTTGATAACTTTTTCTTTCAATATGCATATCCTAGCATTTCCATGATACATTTATCGCATTTAAGTTCTGTTTACAAACAACTTCCAATATTGGTGGTTTTCTTATAGAGCCAATCTTCTATATTATGTTAAATTCAATATTTTGTTTTAAACATAAAACCATTTTTCCCAAGTGATGAGAAATAGCCAAATTCTATAAATAAGATCTTATTGATCTGAACTAAGTAAAAGAGTTAATAGTAGTGTTCTTATTTTTCACCTTGCCCACTTTATAGTTTACTATCATTAGCTTTGATAAATTTCTAAAAGTCTTATAAACCTGCATAAACTTATTTGTTATTAAACACATAAGTTTTAACATTGTTCATCTTGCAACATGTTCAATAATTTACTCAAACGATGCTATGCAATGTAACAGTAACTCAGGGATGATTTTAAGGAACCATACTTATTTAAAAGTGTAGAAATGTTGGCGAATATTACCAATTCTTAAAACGCCAACTATAAAATGATTGGCGATATTTTTCAAAAAATATTTTAATTTCCAATTATTTTATATCGTTTATATAATAATTTGGCGATTTTTAGGGTGAAAAAATTTTACCCCATCAAAATTGGGCGAAACAGGGCTTCAAAAAATGCAAAATGGCGAATCTTTTTTGGGAGAAAAACATGGAAAAATAGCCCACTGGGCTAAAATTCGCCCCTAAAATTATCCTTGGCAATGTTCTCAACTTGAAAGTGGTTTGTAAAAATGCATGACCACAATGCAAGAGAAACTATAACTATCTGATAGTCTTCTTACATAAATTAACTAGACTATTTATTTGAGAAAACGATTTCATACAAAGCTTGTATTATTATTGGTAACAACTTAGTTAATAAAATACGCCTATTGAAATAACGTTGTTGCTATATTCTTTGGTGGATTATAACCATTCTACAAAGGGTTAATACATATGTATATTATACATATTCCAATGATAAGCTTTTAACTTATCCCCACGATATTTACTAGCATAGATTATATTATTGAAATATAATTTCCAATGATTTTACTACCGTAGTTTATAACATTGTTTTACCAATATACAATGATTTTCAGATCATGGGATTATGTTTTAGTCGTGTGCTAGGTCAACATTATTATAATGTTGCCACTTCATGCCAATGATGGGATAACTATTATACGTTTATGCATATGTATTAAGATATGATCACCGGGCAAATACTAAGTTTTACGTAGTTTAAAATATCATTTGGTAAAATAATTCGGATATGATTTGGTCACAGGGAACTATGGAGAGTCAACCCACTGCATGAATAATATTTCTACGGCCACGCGGTAAGCTTTTAGCCATGAAATGGACGTATATAAAACCATCAACCCTAACCCTTGGCTTATTCTCGTTCCGACTTTTGCGTTGGCCCTTCGGGCTGCTCTGCAAACTCCTATGGCGGCCGTGAGTGAATTTTAGCTATCAGTGGCTCTAAAGTTTGTATATGGCATGCCATACTTCCCTTGAGATTGGTCCTGCTACCCAAATTCCATCGTGGTTCCTTTTTACTCTGTCTGGGTTCACTGTCCTCCTTGCAATTGGTTTTACGGCCCGCCTGGAGCTTCCTTTGTTGCCCTTCTATCCTAGTCTGTCACTGTGTGGAATGTTGAGCTTAATGTGACAGTTTGATAAGCTCCTTCATTGTAGGTTTTGTTTGAAAGTTTAATGTCACACCTAGCGTGCTAGTTACAACTCCAACTTCATGGTTGTTGACTCCTTTGTGGCCGTTTCCCAGGCTTGTCTTTTTTTTTGCTGCTAGCGTAATTTGAACCATGCCCTGTCATTTCCATCCTCAGTGAGTATGAGGGTTTGGCTCTGATTAACCCTGGTTACAGTGTTGCTATTTCTTCACGGCTCCATCACCTTTACTTTGACTAAGGTAAATTTCTAAGTTAAAACCAACAATGGTTTGAAATATTCATTTTGCACATAAATTCTTTTGTTTTTAATTAAATTTGGTTCTTAATGTGCAGGGTTAAATTCGCCTCCACTCTCAACAGTGGCACTTCTCGAAAGGCTCCACGTTTGGTCCATGGTAAGCTCCGGTTTCGAAATATGGTTCTCCCTACTTGTACAAAACTTTGCAGTTGGAAGAAGTCACGACCATGTCATTTTCAGTATTGGGTTGTTGTTCTTCGTTTAATAGTTGTTGTTTTGGTTTTAGCCCTTACTTTTAGCAGGGTGCCTCCGGCTTCAACACCGTAACTTGTAAAGTTATTCTTTACGAAATATCTTATAGTGTTGTAATAACATATTTGTTGATACTTGTTTATAAAAAAATTCCATATTACGATATGGGTGCTTGGCTTTTAGTTGAATTTTGTACTCTGTTAAGTTTTTTTTAAGTTTTTCCTTCGGGCTCGTGGAAGCAATGGGAAATCCTTAAGACAGTCTGTCTTTGACTTAGATTTGCTTCTCCTGTGTATGATTTTGTAACTCTGTGTAAATGAAATGAATTTCGTTTTAATGGTAATTATAAAATACACTATATATTTACCCTAGGTTATGACTGTAATTATTTTGGATAGTAAATGAATATTGGATAACTGTTTGCTCAATACATGAGCTAGTTTTTTATTTAACTTATTCAATTAATTCGTAATGTTATTAACTTATATTAGTTTACTGTTAAAGGATTCGAGACTATTTTCAGCCATAATGCTTCTATTTAATGGCTCAAGGATTTTAGATTTAGGGTTTCTTGAAAGAAATCTCTTCAATTTGTTTAAGTAGGTTATTTTAATTGTAATAATTATTGTTTAAGTCGATATTATTATCTCTATATTATAATATCCTAAATTTGTATCTGCGCATACCTTTCATTTATATAGGCTGTAACCAGTCCGCATTAGTTCAATTTATTCAGTCATATTATTTCTAAAAGCTTATCTGTTTTTCCTTTAAAAATATACAAGGAATAAAATAAGGGTTTTCGACCCTGTAATTACTCTTTTACATGTACATTCTATTTGTAAGACTTAAGAACCATTCCTTGCTGAAATAATCATTTACTTTTAATGTTGATTATTATCATGATTTATAGTTGTTTTTATTTAATACATTATAATTAGGGTTTGTTAAGTGGCTTGATAAAAGGTATCTGACTTAATACCATATTTAAATTTTAAATATTTGTAAACATAGATAGTTATTATCATTAGTATAAAAACTAAGAGGTTCTGGTTTTTAAATCTTTACTTAACAGAATATAATAGAGTGGTTTTTATCTAAGTTATTTTTACTGCCTCTATTACAGGTTAAAGGTAAAATTACAAAGTAAAGTATTGTATAAGAATAATAACCTATTTACTAGAATAACTTGCTAATAAAATAAACCTGCTACCTGTAGAGTATTATGATTATTTCTTTGCTAGCATTCTTATTACAACAGTCTGGTTTAAACAATAAACTTAACTAGACAGCTTATTATTCTTTTCTGAAAACAACTACATGCAAAAAGAAATGATTCCAATATTATGAAATACATAATAACTCTATTCATTTCAGATTTTTATCATATCCTTCATCTATTTTAAAATATACTACCTGTGCTAGAGTACGGTTTGGTCCATTCGAGACGTGGAAAAATATAGGTGGGACTGTTTTTCATCAATTACAGATTCAATATTTCAAATAACTAAAGGATTACAATTTCTATCAGTTCACTACTAAACATTTAATCATTCATTAATCATTCAGTTTCACATATAAACTCTTAACATAGTAAAATAAAAGACTGTAGAACCTGTTTAAGATGGACAACAATAGCGTTGGGAGGCCGTTCCTTCCTACCAATTCCTAGAGAGCACTCAAACAACGTCTCCTCAGGACCCCCGAGCCTGTTTCTGGTCTCCTTGGATGAGAATTGGTGGTGCAAGAAACAATATACTTGTCAAATAACTCAGTATTCACTCTGCACTTCAACAGTAAGATCCTTCCGCCGAAAAGCTGCACTAGATCACTTTTGCAATTTACCCCTCAAACACTTTCCACAAAATTCCCTTCCTAATGAAATCCTCTGAAGTACATTCACCTGAATGAACACTTCCCTAGAATGAGCAGCCTTAGCTCTCTTCAATGGGCATTTTTATTAAGATTTCCTAGGTCTTTTGGGTCAGTTGTCATTAATTGAGCCACCTGGTCTGATCCCACTTTCTTGGGGGATCATGACCCCAAATGTAGGGAGGTTGCCACCTACAACATTGGAAGTGTTTGAGGATGATGCCACTTGTCTATTTTATCTCCACCTAGTCTCCTCCACCAACTTGACCAGTAAACACTCTTTTAACAACTCTCCCAAGCTGTTGTCTCCACTTTTATTTATTTATAATTAAAATATTCAGAATTACATTCAACATCCTTGACTCTACTGAGTCAACAATTTACAACTTAGCATAAAATTTAACATATTGTCTCGAATAAAATCAAATATGATAATATTACTTTTGCAAAATTGGGGCATGTGACATACACATCCCCTTAGAATATAACATCGTCCTCGATGTTATTTATTCTTCATCCTCCGAATTCCCATGGAACAGAATTGGATATGCATCTCGCATATTACTTTCCAATTCCTAGCTGGCTTCCTCTGGACTAACATGCTTTCATTGCACCTTCACATGTCCAATGGTGCGGTTTCGAAGTGTGATTTCCCTTTGCCTGAGGATACAGTCCAGTTCCACTAGAAAATCTCCTTCTGGTTCCACATGTACATCATTCTAGTTAACAACATGAGTAGCATCATGAACATATTTCCTTAATACATAAATGTGAAAAACACTATGTACTCTTAAACTGGGTGGTAATACTAATTGATAATCTATTTGTCCAATCCTAGACAAAATTTCAAATGGCCCACAGTATCGAGGTGCCAATTTTGCACAACTCCCCAATATTAGACAGCTCTTTTTGGGCCTTACCTTGATGAACACATGTTCACCTACCTGAAACTCCTTTGGATTTCTTTTTAAGTCTGCTTGACTTTTCTGCCGATCCTGTGCCACTTTCAGATTTCCCTGCACTTGTTTTACAATTTCTTCCATTTCTTTTAATAGTTCTGGACCTAATACCAATCTATCCACTGGATTAATCCAAGAGATAGGAGTATTACATTTCCGTCCATATAAAATTTCAAAAGGACTAAATCTGGCTGATGTCTGACAATTATTATTATAAGCAAATTCTACCAGATGTAAATAATCCTCCCATTTACCTGGTTGGTCTTTCACATACATTCTTAATAGATCTTCCAGTACTTGGTTTACCCTTTCAGTTTGTCCATCTGTTTGAGGATGGAATGAAGTACTAAAATTTAATGTAGTGTTTAACCCTTTAAACAAAGACTTCCAAAATTTTTCTGTAAATTTAGGATCTCTATCTGAGATTATGACTTTTGGTACTCCATGCAATCGAAAAATCTGTTATAGAAAAATATCAGCTATGTTTGTAGCTTTATAAGTAGTCTTAACAGGTATAAAGTGAGCTGCTTTGCTTAACTTATCAACTACTACCATGATAGAATCATTCTGATTTTGATTTCTAGGTAGCCCAGTAATAAAATTTAGACTAATTATCTCCCATTTCCAGCTAGGAATGGGTAATGGCTGAAGCAAACTAGCCGGGTGTTGATGTTCAGTTTTTACCTGTTGACATTCAAAACACCTAGAAATATATTCTGCTACTTAAGTCTTCATATTTGGCCAAAAATACTCTTTTCTTAACATAGTTATAGTGTTTTAATAAGCTGGATGACCTGAGCATGGAGTTTTATGAATTTCATCCAGAATTAACAGCTTAACTTTAGGTACGTTAGGTACATACATTCTATCTTTATATAGTAAAAATTATTTTACATTTAAACTGTAACCTTTACTTAAGTTTTTTGTTGGATTTTCTTTAGTTTTAGCTTGTAAACTGTGGTAAATTTCATCTTGTTCTATTCCTTCCTTAAGCTGTTCATCCAAATCTGTAGTATAAGTGCTGATAGCTGCTGCAAAATTCAGCCTTGCGTTCCTACTTAATGCTTCAGCAACTTTATTATCTATACCTTTTATATGCTGAATTTCAAAATCATATTCACTTAAGAAAGCTAACCACCTAGGTTGTCTGGCATTTAGATTAGGCTGATCTAACAGATACTTCAATCCTTTATTATTAGTCATTAAAACAAATTTCTTACCAATTAGGTGATGTTGCCATATATTTAAAACATGTATAATAGCTGCTTATTCTAGATCACATGTTGCATAATTCTTTTCATGAACTTTTAATTTTCTAGATTCATAGGCAATAACATGCCCTTCTTGAGTCAGAACACTGCCTAAGCCATCATTACAGGCGTCAGTGCACACTAGAAATTCTTTATTAGGATCAACTATTCTTAAATAGGTGCGCTAGTTAATAAAGTTTTTAACTTTTTAAAGCTTTCTTCACATTTCTGATTCCAGTCAAACTTCTTTCCCTTATTTTGCAAGGAAGTTATCAGATTTGCAATCCTTGAAAACCTTCAATGAACCTCTGGTAGTAACCGATAATGCCCATGAAAGATTGAAAATCCATCACATCCTTAGGAACTGGCCAATATTCGATTGCCCTTATCTTTTCGAGATCTACTGAAATCCATTCCTTGGTCACCACATGACCTAAGTACTGAATTTTATCCTTGAAGAAATCACGTTTACTAAACTTTGCGAAGAGTTGATGATCTTGCAACTCTTGCAAAACAATTTTTATATGTTCTTTATGATCTTCTTTAGTTTTTGAATAGATTAGGATGCCATTGATAAACACAACCACAAACTTATCTAAATACTTATGCATAACATTGTTCATTAAACACATGAAAACAGGCCGAATGGCATTACGACAAATTCGTAATGACCATATTTAGTTCTGAAAGCTGTCTTAAAAATGTCCTCATCTTTAATCCTTACTTGATGATATGTAGACCTTAAATCTATTTTCTAAAACACCATGGCTCCACGTAGTTGATCAAACAGATAATCTGTGCGGGGCAATGGATATCGATTTTTGATGGTCATCTTATTTAACTGACGGTGATCAATGCAAAGTCGCATGGTTCCGTCCTTTTTCTTAATGAAGATAACAGGTGCCCCCCAGGGAGACACACCAGGTTGAATATACTTTTTATCAATTAATTCTTTTAATTGAGACTTTAATTCATTAAGCTCCAATATGTTCATTCGATAAGGGGCCTTTGAACTAGTTACTGCACCCGGTACTAGTTCAATGGTGAAATCCAACTCCATTTTCGGGGGTAATCCTATAATTTCTTCAGGGAATACATCAACATATTGTCTTATGACTGGTATGTCTTCCACTTTTAACTTATCTGTTTTAATTAGACTCTCTTCATCAGTTATTGTTACTGCATAAGCTTTACATCCCTTTCTAACAACTCTCTTAAGCTGTAGGATAGAAATCTGCCTTATGGTGTTTTTTCTAGGGATTCCTTTAACACTTACTGGTTTTTCATCACTGTTTAAACATGTGAAAGTTTTATCATAACAGTTTAGAATTACTCTATGTTGTTCCAACCAGTCCATACCAATCAACAAATCATAGCAAACAAGAGGCAAAACATTAAGCTTGACAACAGTTTCAATATTATCCATAACTACTGCACATTCTTTTACAAAACACGTTACGTTTCTTTTAGCACCAGTGGCTAACTGTACCAACCAAGAATTCTCAAATTTTTCAACAGATAACTTACATTTTTCTACTATTTTAGGTGCAATATAACTGAGACTAGCTCCTGGATCAATCAAAATAGTTACAGGGGTCTGATTTATCATACCTTCTACTTCCACCATGGAAGTATGATATTCAGCTTGTCGATTCTCTAAGGCTACGTTGTTTCTAGACATGGTCCTCACTAGTTCCCCAACAGTCATCTCCTCATGTATGGTATGAATATTGCTAATAGTATTCTTCTGATTTGGATAGACTGAAGCATAGTGTGGTCCATTACACTCCCAGCACTTGATAGGCTCTTTGCGCTCAAAGTTCTTGGTAAAATTTCCATGATTATTTGCAAATTCCTTACCTTTAGAATTATTCAGATTGTTGGGTGTTTTGTTCTTATTTCCTTGGAAGCTTTTGTTATTAGGATAATTTCTGGCCTTATTGTTCTTATAATTTCTGTTAGACACAAAATCCTTCTTCTTTTGTTCAAACTGATTATTATTTTTCTTATCCTTCCAGTTGGCCAAGCTTTCCTTCTTTTGATTTTGCTCAAAACAGAAGTTAGATTTTCTCATAGCTTCTTCCAAGGTCTTTGGGTTATCATATTCAATCCTATACTTAATATGATAAGGTAAACAACTGAGGAATCACTATACCTTTGGTTTCTCATCTACAAGGTATGGTACATACCTAAGTAGACTTAAGAACTTGCTGTTCAGATCTTTCATTGTCATTGATCCTAACTTCAGCTCATAAAATTCTTTTGCTCTTTCCTCATAATATTGCTTAGACAGAAATTTCTTTTTAAAATACCTCTAAAAGGTACTCCAGTTTACATTTTTCTCTTTTATTCCCTTAACACTTTTCAAGTCCTGCCACCAAATGTCAGCCTTTCCTAAGAGGTTATAATATCCATTCTAGCCTTTAACTGGTTAGAATAGTTATATATTTGGAAGTAATTCTTCATCCCAAATAGCCAGGATTCAGCTTGCTCCCCCTTCTCAGTCTCTCCATTGAAGGTTGGTGGTTTTATCTTTTTGAATTCCCTGGAAATCTCCTCATAAGGTTTGTATTTCCTCATTTTAGTGTACCGATTATCATCACTACTATCACTAGTAGAATGGTAATTTTGTTGTTCACCAAACACTTCAAAAGATGAACTACTTTAAGTTTTAGTATGTTTCATCTTTTTAGATTTACGTTGATGACTTGTATATTTTGATTCTATTCTTCTACCCCTACCCTTAGTTTGAAACTTTTCAGTTAGGATCTGATTCAGCTCTTCTTGATCCCTCAGAATCCTTTCATTTTCTCGCTTTACAGACTCCATTTCAAATTTTAGGTCTTTTACAGTTTGAACAATTCTGAGCAATTGGTAGTTAAATCCTCTTGTATAGGATCTCTTGGTAAATTTCCTGGTTCAGTAACTAGAGATTCCTCCTCTACATACTCTTCCAGTCTTTCCATACCTGTCTGTTAAAATTCAGAAAACAATTCTCTGTTTGAATAACATTTAAAAGAAAATACTTCAACATAATAATTCAGTTTACTGTTTCCTAAAAGATAGTTGGGCTTCATCAAGGCCTAATGTTTGAACCTTGTGCTTTGATACCACATGTCAAAACCATAAATTTTCACAAAAATTTAAAAATTTTGAAATACATAAAATGTTGAGACTACGGTTTACTAACAACAATGGTTAGCAATAAAAGAAACAGATAGTAGATTAATGTATACATAATCTCAATTATGTTTACTCAGCATTCTACTCTTTGATCAAGGTCAGGTTTAACTTGTGCAATATTTCTTCTTTCAGTTTACTGATGATTTTTTATTTATGACAAGCAGGTGGAACTGTCTTTGGATTCCGGGGCTTACTTAGCATTTAAGCTAACACATAAAGCTTACTTGTTCTTACAGGTTTTACAGGTATGAAAGAACGAGTAACGTCTTTAATTTCAATAAGCATCCAGTAATATTTCTATTTTCAAATAATGATCTTAGTCAAAAAGTTTTTGTAATCCAAACAACTTATGTAAGGTAGAAACAGTTTGTTTTCCTCAGTTGTTATTGTAGACGAAGTTTAGATGAGTTTGTTTCTTCCTTTAGAGTACGTAGCAACAGTAAACTACTTTCTTTGGCTCTTGAACATTTCATCTTATCTGCTTGATAAATTTTATTTTGAATATGCATATCCTAGCATTTCCATGATACATTTCTCGCATTTAAGTTCTGTTTACAAACAACTTCCAAGATTGGTGGTTTTCTTATAGAGCCAATCTTCTATCTTATGTTAAACTCAATATTTTGTTTTAAACATAAAACCATTTTTCCCAAGGGATGAGAAACAACCAAATTCTATAAATAAGATCTTATTGATCTGAACTAAGTAAAAGAGTTCATAGCAGTGTTCTTATTTTTCACCTTGTCCACTTTATAGTTTACTATCATTAGCTTTGATAAATTTCCATAAGTCTTATAAACCTGCATAAACTTATTTGTTATTAAACACATATAAGTTTTAACATTGTTCATCTTGCAACATGTTTAAGAATTTACTCAAACAATGCTATGCAATGTTCTCAACTTGAAAGTGGTTTGTAAAATGCATGCCCACAATGCAAGAGAAACTATAACTATCTGATAGTCTTCTTACATCAATTAACTAGACTATTTATTTGAGAAAATGATTTCATACAAAGCTTGTATTATTATTGGTAACAACTTAGTTAATAAAATACTCCTATCGAAATAACGTTGTTGCTATATTCTTTGGTGGGTTATAACCATTCTACAAAGGGTTAATACATATGTATGTTATTCATATTCCAACGATAAGCTGTTAATATAAGCTTTTAACCTATCCCCAAGATATTTACTAGCATAGATTATATTATTGAAATTTTATTTCCAATGATTTTACTAGCGTAGTTTATAACATTGTTTTACCAATATACAATGATTTTCAGATCATGGGATTATGGTTAAGTCATGTGCTAGGTCAACGTTATTATAACGTTGCCACTTCATGCCAATGATGGGCTAACTATTATTCGTTTATGCATATGTATTAAGATATGATCACCAGGAAAATACTAAGTTTTACGTAGCTTAAAATATCATTTGGTAAAATAATTCAGATATGATTTGGTCGCAGGGAAGTATGGAGAGTCGACACACTACATGAATAATATTTCTGCAGCCACATGGTAAGATTTTGGCAATGCAGTGGGTGTATATAAAACCATCAACCCTAACCCTTGGCTTATTCTCATTCCGACTTTTGCGTTGGTGTTATAGAGAGAAATTCCTATGGCTTGGGGTACTACAACAGACAACTTGACTCCATAAATCAATCTTTTCCAATATGAAATACAAAGTAAATGTCTAACACTAAAGGATCAGACCTCATACCTTATTCTGGACGGTTGAAGTAGATCCCCGTTGAGCTTTCCAACTTCAGCTTGAATTGATAAAGTACTTCCTCAACAACAAGTAAACAATACAAGCATTCTATATATCATGGTGTTAGATCTATTATAGAATATATAATCAATAATGTATAAGCATTTGACATAATCAGATGGATAAAATCTTCATTCAAACACACATTATTGGACAGGAAAATATATTTCTATTAATATAAATCAGAGATTACAATAGATACAACCTCTAACGGCACATCTGCGAACCAGAGAAACTGAATCCCCCACTTAGGCCTCCACCACCTCAATCCTCCATCTCTCGATAGCAAGCTCACAAGCAAAAGGAAATCTTGGGAAGAACACACTAGTGCTCCAAGGGACAAAGGGATGCAGACTCAAGCATAAGTTCTGGCAACAATGGACTATAGTTTCTTTGCTCTCAATTCTCTCATATGCCTTCAATGTACCATAGAGTTCCTTATATAGCTTTTCAAAGGGGTAATGAAAGGTTGAATCCGAGTGATCTCAAGGAATAGGGAAGGCCAGTAGTCAAGTGAGTCAGATCCATGTCAAGGAAAACTCCAAAAGGATTTGGATTTTGTACACATCCTGATGTACACGGTTTTAGTGGTCAAACCCGCGTATATACGTGCTTATAGGTTTAAAAGACGCATGTATAATTTTTCACATGTTTTTAGGGATGATCAAGGAAACATCAAAGGATAAAAAATAGTCCATGGGGTCTAAGGAGTCTGCAGCAGGACAAGGGAAGGCCATACATAGTGTGATTTACTTGGAGTGGTAAAATCAGCTATAACAAATGCCCCCTAATGTGTGAGGTCAGAGGGATCATACGATGGCCGAAATACATTATAATTCCATCCCAGAAGTGGAGTGATGAAGGATCCCAAATGGAATACCATCCACCCAATAAACATAGTACAATAATACAACTCTACATATAGCTGCAAATACATATAGCAGTCCCGGATACATAAGAGTACAATGGCCATGAATAGGCATGATACAAGATATCAGATAAGTGGTCATCACCACGTACAATATACATAGATCAGAATCTCCATGATGAAGATATACAAAGGACCATGATCTCCATAATGACTGAAGATATATAATAGATCAAGATCTCCATAATGGCTGGAAATGTCTGACATATACTAGAATCAAGTCATGAGAGCTAAAATATCATGAAAAATGGCACGATCAAGGAGGTAGCATATAAGGGATGCCACCAATTTGGAAAGTCTTCTACACACACCGCTACGAGTACATGTCCTACTATGCGAATAGAGGTGTTGAGGTCAAACATAGTAGTCCATTGTCTGATTACCGGTCATTAATGTATACTGTTAACAGACGCGAGATCACCCACCGATAATGAAAATGGGAATCAAGGTACTAGAGTGCAAACTAACAAGTGTGAATAAATGTGTTGAGGTCGAACACTTGAGAGGATCCATCGATCAGGGGACATTGATGTATTCCCAAAGACTGTCGATGGCAAGAGAACCTGCCACTGATGACTGCAACTCTCAAGGCACTCAAAATGACTCTAGATTCCAATCCCAGAATAAATGATCTGAAGTCAATGGGATGAAATCCATTGGAAGGAGGGTATTAAGGCATCCCCCATCATCCAACACAAGGTACTCAGCAAAGCTGTATAATGTGGAAGGACTTGATCATAAGGTGCATGAACCAGTAACTGTACCGGGAATGGCCGACATGCAAAGTCAAGATAACTAAGGAATGGCCGACACAGGCTTCAACTTCCTTCAAACAAGAGCATAACGACGTATGGTGAATGAAGAAAGGTAGTATAGACTTAATATACAAACTGGGACATCTTTGCGACATAGGAGGCATCGAAAGAGGCTCCATAGGGACTGGAAGCTTAACCATTCAGTGGAGATAAACTCAGATAAACAAGTACAGCTCCTAAAGTCAAACTATAACCCAACCAATAGATGTGATATACAGTGATCTTTTCAAAGGAGACACGACTCGATAGCTGCCACAGATAACATCTTTCCTTGTCTGGATTTTTGGTTTTTTGATCTTTTTGGACTTTTTCAGTTATTTAAAAAGCTTGAAAAAGAATAAAATGGCTTTATAGTTACAGACTAGGAGGAGATGAGTGTCATAAGGGAAAAAAAACTAGTTCTAAGCAATGGAACATACCTATGCTTAATGCAAGGATACATGTGTAGGATATCGACACTCGAGGGAAAATCTCCTCCCGGTAAAAAGGGAAACAAGCTGCGAATGATATAGAAAATGGCTCTGCATGGCTAGACATGAGACAAGCTCGGGCTATATGGCTGAAGCGCAATGTCAGGGGAGCCGGCATAAAGCTCAATAAGGCAGGCAAAGCTCATGATAATGCATTCACAACTTGACATGAGGGATTCCTGAGGGAAATAAGCCAGCAAAAGATCAAGAGTATGAGGCTTTTGCGAAATGTCATGGAAATACTATACAATGAACTCCCACACCCTAAAGGAGAAAATTTCAGCATGGGTACCAAATGCAAATAAGGTGCTAACTAGGGTACCCATGTAAGGTGAATCTCTACCACTCATATCATGCCACTTCTAAATTAGCAAGAAGGTTACGTGACATAATAGAGTGGGTTCGTACCTAAGGTCATGATGAGGTGGTCATAAGGTGATGCAAAATGCAAACAGTGATGAAACCTAACCTATATGCCATTTTAGACATGATACCTAAGATTGGCACGAACGGTTCAATCCAACGGCTGAAACGACACTAAAAAAGGTCCTCTACATCATGAATTATGTCAAAAACAATCCAAAATGGTTAGAAAATGTCGAAACTATAGGAAAGGGGGTAAAAATTTTCAAATATTTGAAAATTTTCTATAAATAGTAAACAATTCAAAATATTATAAAACATTTGAAACTTTTACCCATTTGAGCTCAGATTTTCCACAGCGAATTCCAGCCGGCGGAATCCACTACTGTTTCTTCCAGATATTTACCCATGCTCTTCTCTTTCATTTTGATGCAATTTTTATGAAATTCCATGGTCAATTAAGCTTTCTAGGCCAAACTAAAATGGGTGCTGCGGCCCACGTGGAAATCGAGGGTTTTTCCGCATATAGGGCTGAATCTACGCGGAAAATGCCCCCAAACCCACGTACATACATGACTATTTTGAAAACATTTGCGTATGAGGCTGCACATAAGGTTTTTTCAATAATCTAATGTGCAAATTGGAAATTTCTTGTGCAGGATGGTCCTAGAGTGGAGAGAGCGTGAACATGGTGAGGTAGAGGAAGTAGTAAGGACCGATCTAATGGCTCAACAAGCTCTACGTGCATGCAGACTCTACAAGTTTTGGTGTCTTGGTGGTTTGAGGTCCAAACCAAGACTATTAAAGATGTTGGTGGATTACTGGGATCCAGACTCAGAGTCCTTCCAAATAGATGGGATGTCGCTCACTATAGAGGTGGAGGACATATACTTCATTACAGGGCTTTCTAGACGAGGGGAAGTAGTGAACCTTTGTTCTCGTGGTGGGAAAGGAGGTGGCCTGACTATCGACGAGTACATTATAGTGTACTCCTATCTAGACACAGAGAAGGTGGGGAGTCAGGTCCCTACCAACGCTATACAGGTGCTGCACCTAAAGGCCATACTCTTGACATTGGGAAGGATAGCAAGCTTGGCATCACTCCACCAAGCCTCACGACCTTTGATGTTCTATGCAGTGGAGTGCATGAGACCGAAAATTTATGACTCGGGCACTACACTACTTAGCAACATGAAACATCAACTCAGTGAGTGTAAGGTAGACAGAGTGTGGAACTTTGGGTTCAGCAGTATACTGAGCACGTTTTTCTTCGAGCGTGTTCTAGGATTGAGCCCCAGATTGGACGTTCCTCTTCACGGGGTTCGAGATCCAGCCCAACGGCATTGGGTAGATGCGATATGCAGACTGGGGGGTGGTAGGGTGGCCAACCCTTATCCAGCTGAGTTTTTTCCATGGTGGCGAAGGTAGATAGTTTCCATCGATGATTGCCCCTATGCGGGGATAGATTTTTGGGGGGACCCGGATATGCCGCTACCACAAGGATCAGCATATGGCGATATAGGTAACGAATCTTGACCCTTTCTTTTTTTAAATTTTTGAGTTATTTAATTATTTTTGTGTTTTTTTGATTATATGGAATCAAAAAGAAATATTTTTGTGTGACAATACATAGTGACATCTACCATTTGTGTGCATATGTGGGACCACAGCGGCCAGAAGGCTTCCCTCGTCATAGACGGAGGGGAAGAGGAGATGATATCATGGGTGTGGATGCGGAGCGGATGCTCCAGAGAATTCTTACCAATTTTGTTAGGCTGACACATAGGGTTCCCATGGCACAAGTCAAGGACTTGCCTGAGGCTATGCAGCGCCAGGTGGTGGGTGTACCACGAGCATGGGTACGATTGTTCCGACGGCTAGCTAGAGCCGTAGTGACCTTCCATGATCACAACCCTCCTCCTCCTCCACAAGATTAGACACCTGGGAGTGTATACATTTTGTACTACTATGTATTATATGTTGGTGGCTTGAGAGCCTCGATTTTGTATCATGACACTATGTATTATCACATTTTGGCTTTTATATATAAATTTTTTTATGGTGATCAATTTATTTATTTACATGTGTAAAAATTGTGTTTGTGATGAATTTACTGTGAATGAAACAAATGCCAATCTAACACGTAGTTAGCATATGAGTCAGCAACTTGATTATTAATTCTTGGAATGTGTATATATGTTATATTGTCAAATTGCCATTCTAACAATCTCACACGTAAGAATCTTCTCAATAACGTCAGATCTCTAACATGGTACAAACCATTAATCTATGACACTATTAAATCCGAATCAAGACGTACCTCAAGAGAAAGAACGCCATGTGAAATGGAATCCCGCAGAAGCTCAATAACGACACTATATTCAACAACATTGTTGGAAGATGGCCGCAGAAATACGCCTCATGAAGACAGTACCTAACCCATAGGAGTATAAATCACCCAAGCAGTAGAGGCTGAGTGTTGAGTGTGACGGCTCGCACCATCCGTGAATCCTATGTAGGTGGAAGATTCCATTGACATCTTCCAAAAGAAACGAAAACTCATCACAAACCTGATCACAATAAGAAAAATACCTAACTATGCAAAACTGTACACTAATATACAATAAGCAGCCTTGGATGAAAATTATGCATAGTATTTCTTGAGATAGAGCCCATTTCTAGGCTCTACCAAGGCCGTTGCTTCGTAATCCACTAACTCATACGCACCATTCTCTAACACACGCTTAACCACGTAAGGGCCCTGCCACATAGGATTAAATTTCCCTGCCCCCAAGGGTTCTTTCAGTTGATCCCACAAAAGGACCAAGTCTCCTTCACTAAACCTCCTTGGATGGACAGACTTATCATATTGGACCTTTACGTGACGTTTATTGACTTCTAGAGCCACCAAGGCATCCCGACGCTACTCATCAAGTTGCTAAAGGTGGACCAAATGCTCCTCCAATGGTGAAGTGTCTGGTAAGAGTTCTACAGCTAGATTCAAAGAAGGAATCTCACATTCAACCGGAAATATTGACTCCACTCCATGTAAGAGTTGATATGGAGAAAAACCAGTGGCAGTCTTAACAGCGGTTCGATATGCCCACAAAGCAGGATATAACATGATGTGCCAATTATTCTTGCTTTGTGCGATGGTTCATTGGAGAATGGATTTGAGTGATTTATTCACTACCTCTACCTGTCCATTTGCTTGAGGGTAGTAAGAAGAGGAATGCTCTTGCTTATACCCTAAATTTGATGCCAACTCTTCCATCATACAGTTCTGAAAGTGCAAGCCATGGTTAGTGACAAGCTTTTTCAGAATCCCGAACCGAGTAATAATTTGGTTGAATATGAAGTGAGCGGTTATCTCACCATTGTATTTTAATATAGGCATAGTCTCAGCCCATTTCGTGAAGTAATCAATAACCACTATAATATGATGGTGCCCCCAAACCGAAGCTGGGTTGCAATCCATAAAATTGAGCCCTCACTTAGTGAAGGGACCGGCGGTGATAATGGGATGTAACAGGGCAGGTTTCAAGCACATATTATGTGTGAACACCTGGCAAGGGTGGCACCTCTTGACCTTATCAACACAATCCTTAAAGATCGACAGCCAGAAATAACCCGCTCTTAAGATATTTTGAGCTGTAGAAAGCCCAGATAAATGACCACCACATGCCCCTCCGTGGAAATCATTCAGCACTACCTCAACCTCTTCATGAGTTAAACAACGTCCTAAAATGGAATCTACCCCATGGCGGTACAAAGTGTTATCCACTATGAGGTAGTTCTTAGAGACGTGACGTAATCGTCGTCATTCATCTCACGAGAGGTGAGTAGGGGTCTTCAATGTTTGTAAATATATTATGGTATCCCCATACCATGGGTCTAAAGTTGAGATTAAGAAGATGTGTTCATCGATAAACGTATCTTCACAAACCAACTCCTCGGCCTCGCTCGGGAAATCTGATATAAGCTCTGCAAAAATTAAAGAGTTCTTTGATTTTGCCGAAACAAACTCGAGATCGAATTATTGCAGAATGACAATCCATTAATTATGTTTTCCCCCAATCATCCTTTGAGTGAGGACGAATTAAAATGGATTGACATGGGCTACAACCAAGGTCTAGAGAAGGAGAACATAATGTCTCAACCGTTGAACCGCATGTACGGTAGCTAAAACAAGCTTCTCGACATGAGAATAATGAATTTATGCATCAATAAGGTTCTGGCTTAGATAATATATGACATGCTCTTGGAGCTCCTCATCCTCTTGAACCAAAACCATACCAATCGTCTCCATGGACGTGGCCACATAAAGTAGGAAATCACGGCTATAGTCTGGGGGAATAATCACTGGGGCCGATGCTAGGGCTTGCTTGAGTGCATCGAAGGACTCCTGGGCTCGCTCATCCCAATAAAAGGGGGTGTCCTTCTTCAAGAGATGCATGAAGCCTCTAGTCAAATTGGAAAAGTTGACAACAAATCTTCGTAAGAATTTTTCCATGCCTTGCAAACATTGAAGATGATGAATATTCTTCGGGGGCGACAGTTGAAGTATTGCCTCAAACTTTAAAGGGTCAACTCTTAAACCCTCTTTAGATATGATGAATCCCAACAAACGACCTAACTTCACACAAAAGATGCACTTATGAGGATTTAATCTAACCGAATAATGTCGGCATCTTTCGAAAACCAATCTCAAGTGCTAGGGATGACGCATTCTCATACGAGAATGAGCAGCCAAGTCATCCAAAAATACTTCGATAATTGACTTGTGATCATGGAAGATCAAGGTCATTGCCCGCTTAAATGTAGCTCCGTCATTTTTAAGGCCGAAAGGCATTTTTCGATATGTAAACGTTCCCCAAGGACAAATAAATGCAGTCTTATGTTGGTCCTCAGGTTTAATCTGTATCTGATTATATCTAGAGAAGCCGTCCATGAAGGAAAAAACCTCGCTACCTGCACAATCATCCAAAATATGATCAATAAATGGTGTGGGGAAATTGTCCTTAGGACAGGCACGATTCAAATCATGGAAATCAGTACATATGCGGATCACTCCCTGCTTCTTATCCACCGAAACGGGTTTTGAAACCCACTCCATCAAGGGAACGGGATAGATGAAACCGACGTTCAACAACTTCTCTATCTCTACCTTAATCGTGGGTGCTTTTTTAGGATTCACCGCACGCAAACGTTGTCGAACAGGCTTAGCATTGGGGTAAGTATTAATCTCGTGCTCGATAATACAAGGGTGAATTCCTGGAATCTCATCATAAGACCAAGCAAAAATATCACAGAATTCCTTAAATAGCTTGGTGTATTCTAGAATCTCAGTATGGGAACATTCTTCCCCAATATAGACATTCTCTATTGTGCCAGGATTGCGAGAGATGTTGATAGGAATCGTTGAAGATATGTTCGCCATGTTTCCATCAACCATCTAACCAGGAGAGCTTAATGGAACCATAGGACTACCAACTCTCTGACTAAGAACCGCCCTAAAATATTCACGCTCCAAGTGGTCAAGCTCGGGAAGAAAGTATGATCTATGATGGAGTTCCTCCCATGGTGGCTCAACTCCCAACATAGCCTCAATAATAGCTTCATCTGAAGGGAAAACTGTATCAAGGCAGTTGTGCACGTGAGAAGACTGTACTTCCCATGCCGGAAGCACATAAGGGTCCTCCTTCTTCGTCCGTGAAGAGGAAGGACTAGGCTCTGCAACACACTTGAGATTAGCTTGATAAGCTATCATAGTTGCAGGCAACGACATGTCCGTAACGATGGGCTCACTTGGAGTACTCGGTGTAGGAAGAATCCAAGGATCTTCCATATGAATTGTGTGAAAAGACACTGATCTCGTAGATGTCGAAGCCTCATCAGAAATAGATCATATCATAAGGATCGGTGCAGGACAACTAAAACTTCCCATGAGGGATGGATACATGCCTACACCCACACTCCCAGTTTTCGACTGAGAGTGTTCAACAATCGGGATAGAAGCTCCTGAATATGTAGTAACAGACAGATTCTTAAATGTTGTTTGATCAATCGTTACAATCTTCCCATTATGTGGAAAGCATACAACGCAGAATAGGGAAGAATAAATGGCTTGCATATTGTACATCTAGTTCCTACCTAGCAAGAGATTGTATTCAAGGGGTGCATTAACCACCTCGACCTCTATCACAACGGTCTTCCCTCCCAAACGGACTTTAAGGGAAGGAAGGATGTCGTGTGGCCTAAAGGATCTCCCATCGAACGCAGTTAACATGGTCGCTGATTTAGAGAGCTCAGGGGAACCCAGATCCTTCCAACATGATAAAGACATCACAGAAGCAGCAGCGCCTTTGTCAATCACAGTGCGCTTGACGGTCATATTAAGACGTTCTATGTGAATCAAAAGAGACACATAGTATGGAAAGCGAGGCTGAAGTCCCGCGGTTTCAAATTTAATCACGAAGGAAGAATCATTGTCATTCACACCAAGGGCAGAAAGCAACGCCTTCCTTTGCGAAGGACAACTCTGAAGCACTTCCAATGCAGACATCACACAAGGAGTGTGGCCCAAATCCTCGACAACTGAATAGTTCTGGGTGGCTCGGGCATTTGGATTATGCCCCGAATGCTTAAGGACTCCCTTAGGAATGCGAGCTGTAGTCTCAGGTTTATCCATAGGTTTCTGAATACGTAAAGGGGACCCTGGTGGATCAGGATCTTTTCCTGGGCTGGGTTGTGATGAGCCATAATCTTTCGCATGGGTCACAACTTTCATAGCACGTACCATGTTAATGCAACCATGACCATTACCCTCCGACGGATCTTGATCACCACTAGACTGGTCATGGGACCTCGATTTCATATTTTGATTGTGCGGTAAAGGGTTAGTTAGCACATTTGGGCCCTGTGCCAAGAACCTTGAGGCTTCATCAATACGAGGGCACAAGTAAGTGAGGTGATCATCCTTACATAACTTGCAAGGGAACTTAACCTTACATTTAGCTTGCTTGTCCCCCCCAACATTTTGGCCATTATTGTCATTACTATTAGCATTCTCATTCTTATTCCCACCCTTACGATTATTTTTACCCTTTTTTCTATTTCGTCCGGGCTGCTATTTACCCTTCTGGTCCGACGATTGCACTGAAAGTACACTCGCCGTTTGGGCGGGTTGAGACGAAGCCGTAGCTTGTCCCGAAGCAGATTGGTTGATTGAAAATTGACTAACTTGTTTTGCAACTGAATCTATAGGCTTCGCACTTGCACAACCCACAATGCCATCGACATGTGGTCCAAGTTTGACTTTGGGGTCAAAACTGGAACGTGGAGCATTGGGAATAATCTCATATAACAAACCGGACTGAGCATAGATCAAGTCCAGTTCCTGCGCCCTAAAAATCGCTTGTTTCTCATTCTACACTTTGGATGTAGAAACATCCTTCGCTATATATGGCAATAACGACTTGAGGAACCATTCGAGGAGGAACTCCGACGGTATAAAGGCTTTAATTAACCTCTTCCACCTACGCCACTCTTGAATATGATCAGAAATATGTGTGGCTTTATCTTGCCAAAATGTCGACAAGAGTTTAGTACCAACATCATAATGCAATGGTAGCTGGAAGTGGTTAAGAAAATTCATCACAAGGTCATCGAACAAAGCAAAAGCTCCCCTAGGTAGATCTATATACGATTTCACGGCAGGCCCTGTAAGGGTGCATTGAAATAGCCTCAAATGGATGGAGTCCTGATGTAAGGAATTCGAAGAGCACCATAGGTGAAACATAGTAACGTGTTCACTTGGATCCTCTCCCGGTTTTCCCTCGAACTTAGGTATGTCCGAGGGAAGCTTGGTAGGGACAACTGTCCAAGCCGGGTCATGAGCCACAGGATCGTTCGTTAATATCGACAAGTCAGGAAGATTGAGCGTCGCAAGGAAAGGGAGCCTCGGATGATGAGGTCGATGGACCGCTCCCTGATTCATATAGGTCTGATTACCACCATGGCCTTGGCCATAGTGCCCTCCTACCATATGACCCATATAGGGTGGCGTGGAAGCACCATAGTGTGGTAGACCTTGACTAGTAGGAGCTACGAAGCCGTAATGAGGAGAGTAAGCAGGTTGTTGATACCTACCCCCATAAGGTGAAGAACCCTGTCCATACTGCGTCCCATAATAGGGTCCATAAGTCATCGCATGTGATGTCCCATGGGAAACTCTATAGGTAGGAACATACATTCCGGAAGTAGGGATGTACATTCCAGAAGTGGGGATGTGACCTCTATAAGTATGAGCATGACCTCCCAAAACAACGAGCGGTACATGAAGTTGAGACACAACCGGTCTAGTAAATGTAGTATGGACATAACTCGTAGCAATGTTTCAGCCCGAAGGACCACGTGAATAAGGTGGAGGGTGAACATTTGAAGAAGTAGGGACCGAGGATGGAGGGACCTGAGTAATGATGTATGTACTATTCCCTATTGTTACCTGTCTCGGGTCTGGTATCCTAATAGGATCACTAACCCTAGACCTAGGAGGAATATGTGATGTAACTTCCACCACTGGGATGGAAGGTGCAATGTGACTAGTGGTCCCAAACCTCTCCGCATGGTAAGGAATGAGAGTGCCCCCAGGCATAGTGTTAGGATCGAACTCAGATTCAACATGAAATGCCAAATCATGTGTGGGAAAACCAGACATAGCATAACTACCATATCTAGTGCTTGCGGGTTCAAAATGAGTCTCAGCGTCCTCCGAAATTCCATACCGGTTATGCGTCAATGGGGAATCAACCCTAAAGTGAGTAGGTCTATCATGAAAATTTCCTATCTCAAAAATCACAGGCCCTAACTCATCCAAGTCAGGCGAAGGATCATAGGTAGGAGTAAACTCCCCATCATCCACTCGAATGGGAGAAGGTGGTTTAGGAATACTTTCCATATGGTCTCCCATGGTGTGTGAATCAATGTGTGAAATAGTTCTCCTGGACTGTCTAGGTCTCTCTCCCAAAGGAGGAGGATAAGTAGAAGGAGAAAGTCCTGCTAAACGACGAGAATGGCGAGGAGCCGCACCCGAATCCACAATGTCTCAAAAAATAAAAAAGACTCTCTATTTATGCAAACCCTAGGAAAGCTATCGTGCATAGAGAAATCACTAATAAAATCTAAAGCCAAATGCAATAAAACAAGGGCTGGATAAGTGAGCTCCTGAATGAAGCAGGTATGTCTCTCCTAGGAGAGGCCTGAGACTTCCATACACAACAAGCAGAGGTACGTAATCAATTATTGTGGCCCTCAGCTTCAATGCGTAAAGCGACTATGCTATCTGACCCCAACCTGGCCGGGACACCCACAGAATAACCCCTACAAAGGACCCCCTCGATATCATTGGTAAGGCCACTAAGGTCACCTCAATATAATCAATGCTTAGGCGGACAGTCGTAGGCGGGATTGACCGTATGGGCAGGGTAGCAAAGCCCAAAACTCTCGAAAGAGCCCCCAGATATGAATACAATCCTTGAAATATATCCGGTGCTACTTAGTTATGACTAGGCGTCATCCCAATCAATAACCGCTCACACTGCCTCGTGCTCAACTCCCTTTTGAGAGGAGGATCCTGAGAAACACTGGTTATACCAAGGATTTCACACACTCACCTGGACAGACACATACATGTTGTTGTTTAGTGGTCTTTGAGAATTTACTCACAATGAACTATTCCAAGACCCTAAAACCTAAGCTTGTTGGTGCACCCTAGAAAAGAAAAGAGTGTAATTCATTTTAATTTAGCGTTGATTTTAATTGGATTTATTACTCAAAATAGGGATATGACCATGCAACTAATGGTGTTATGACACAACATGAAGTAAAATGCACACCTAACAATCAATGCAAATGCATTGTGTCCATGAAAACAGGGTATGCTACTACATGAAATGCACATTTTTTATTTAAATGATGAATGCAAGCTTTCCTATATGAATTCCTAACTAGTACTCCAAAGCAAATATAGTGCAAGTACAATGCAAAGTGCAAAATGCAATGCATGATGATAAGCAAATGTTTTTGGATTTTTTGAAATAAAATGAGATACAAAAAGAAAAAGAATGATTCTACGACCCCTAAAATATGCAAGCACCCTCAAACAACACTCAAGAAAAGAACTAAGATAAAAGAACTCTAATGCACTAATCCCAAACAAAAAATCGGAAATGCCATGATAAGAACCTTCTTAAAAAAATTTAGCCTAAAAAAAAACGTTTCTAGTCAGAAACAGAGGTATAAACAGACTCAGCAATCATCAAAATTCACCCAACAACCATTTAAATTCCACAAAAATGCCAAACTAAGGGTATACGCGATTGTTCGCAGTAAACCCACGTGTATACACGGAAATAGCAGAGAAACCCGCATGTATACGCGACTGTGAGTTAAAAACTCGTGTACAGGAAGAAAGGTGCATAAAATCAAGGAAAACAGAGAAGCCAAGACAAAATTCACACCAGTCAGACACTACCAGGCATACATGCCCCCAGACCCGACACAGAAACAAGAGAGAAAGAGTAATTCAATTTCATTGAATGCCGATAGAACAACCCCCAAAGGACAACTACTAGGAACTCCCCAACGGAGTCACTAATTCTGTTACGGAGAGAAATTCCTATGGCTTGGGGTATAACAAAATATAGCTTGACTCCATATATCAATCTTTTTCAATATGCAATAGAAAGTAAATGTCTAACACTAAAGGATCACACCTCGTACCTTATTCCAAAAGTGTTGAAGTAGATCCCCGTTGAGCTTTCCAACTTCGGCTTAAATTGATAAATTACTTCCTCAACAACAAGTAAACAATACAAGCATTCTATATATCATGGTGTTAGATCTATTATAGCATATATAATCAATAATGTATAAGCATTTGACATAATCCCATGGATAAAATCTTCATTCAAACACACATTATTTGACAGGAAAAGATATTTCTATTAATATAAATCAGAGAGTACAATAGATACAACCTCTGACGGCACGTCTGCGAACCGGAGAAACTGAATCCCCCACTTGGGCCTCCACCACCTCAATCCTCCATCTCTCGATAGCAAGCTCACAAGCAAAAGGCAAGCTTGGGAAGAACACACTGTGCTCCAAGGGACAAAGGGATGCAGACTCAAGCATAAGTTTTGGCAACAATGGACTATAGTTTCTTTGCTCTCAATTCTCTCATATGCCTTCAATGTACCATAGAGTTCCTTATATAGCTTTTCAAAGGGGTAATGAAAGGTCGAATCCGAGCGATCTCAAGGCATAGGGAAGGCCAGGAGTCAAGTGAGTCGGATCCATGTCAAGGAAAACTCCAAAAGGATTTGGATTTTGTACACATCTCAATGTACGTGGTTTTAGTGGTCAAACCCGCGTATATACGCGCTTATAGGTTTAAAAGTCGCATGTATCATTTTTCACATGTTTTTAGGGATGATCAAGGAAACATCAAAGGACAAAAAATGGTCCATGGGGTATAAGAAGTCTGCAGCGAGACAAGGGAAGACCATACACAGTGTGATTTACCTGGAGTGGTAAAATCAGCTATAACAGTTGGCCCTTTAGGCTTCTCTGCAAACTCCCATGGAGGCCATGAGTGAATTTCAGCTATCAATGGCTCTAAAGTCTGTATATTTCATGCCATACTTCCCTTGAGCTCGGTCCTGCTACCCAAATTTTGTCGTGGTTCCCTTTTACTCTATCTAGGTTAACTGTCCTCCTTGCAATTGCTTTGACGGACCGCCTGTAGCTTCCTTTGCTACCCTTCTATCATGGTCTGTCACTATGTGGAATGTTGAGCTTAATGTGACCGTTTGATAAGATCCTTCATTGTAGGTTTTGTTTGGGATTTTAATGTCACACCTAGCATGCTGGTTATAGCTCCAACTTCATGGTTGTTGACTCCTTTGTGGCCATTTCCCAGGCTTGTCTTTTCCGTTGCTACTAGCGTAATTTGAACAATGCCCCATCGTTTCCATCCTCAGCGAGTATGAGGGTTTGGTTCTGCTTAACCCTGGTTGAAGTGCTGCTATTTCTTTGCGGCTCCATCACTTTTACTTTAGCTAAGGTAAATTTCTAAGTTAAAACCAACAGTGGTTTGAAATATTCATTCTGCACATAAATTCTTTTGTTTTTAATTAAATTTGGTTCTTAATGTGTAGGGTTAAATTTTCCTCCACTCTCGACAGTGGCACTTCTCTAAAGGCTCCACATTCAATCCATGGTAAGCTCCGGTTTTGAAATATGTTTCTCCCTGCTTGTACAGACCTTTGCAGTTGGAAGAAGTCATGGCCATGTCGTTTTCAGTATTGGGTTGATGTTCTTCGTTTAATAGTTGTTGTTTTGGTTTTAACCCTGGCTTTTAGTAGGGTGCCTCCGGCTTCAACGCCGTAACTTGTAAAGTTCTTCTCTACAAAATATGTTACAGTGTTGTAATAATATATTTGTTAATACTTGTTTATAAAAACACTCCATATTACGATATGGGTGCTCGGCTTTTAGCTGAATTTTGTACTCTATTAAGTTTTGTTTAAGTGTTGCCTTCGGGCTCGTGGAAGCAATGGGAAATCCTTAAGACAGTCTGTCTTTGACTTAGATTTGCTTCACCTGTGTATGATTTTGTAACTCTGTGCAAATGAGATGAATTTCATTTTAATGCTAATTATAAAATAAGCTATATATTTACCCTAGGTTACGACTGTAATTATTTTGGATAGTAAATGAATATTGGATAACTGTTTGCTCAATAAACGAGCTAGTTTTTTTTTACCTTATTCAATTAATTCTTAACGTTATTAACTTATATTAGTTTTTAGTTAAAGGATTCGAGACTATTTTTAGTCATAATGCTTCTATTTAATGGCTCAAGGATTTTAGAATTAGGGTTTCCTGAAAGCAATCTCTTCAGTTTGTTTAAGTAGGTTCTTTTAATTGTAATAATTATTGTTTAAGTTGATATTAGTATCTCTATATTATAATATCTTAAATCTGTATCTATGCATAACTTTCATTTATATAGGCTGTAACCACTCTGCATTAGTTCAGTTTATTCAGTCATATTATTTCTAAAAGCTTATCTATTTTTCCTTTAAAAATATACAAGGAATAAAATAAGGGTTTTCGACCCTGTAATTACTCTTTTATATGTACATTCTATTTGTAAGTCTTAAGAACCATTCAACCATTCCTTGCTAAAATAATCATTTACTTTTAATGTTGAGTATTATCATGGTTTATAGTTGTTTTTATTTAATACATTATAATTAGGGTTTGTTAAGTGCCTTAATAAAAGGTATCTGACTTAATACCATATTTAAAGTTTAAATATTTGTAAACATAGATAGTTATTATCATTAGTATAAAAACTAAGAGGTTCTGGTTTTTAAATCTTTACTTAACAGAATATAATAGAGTGGTTTTTGTCTGAGTTATTTTTACTGCCTCTGTTACAGGTTAAAGGTAAAATTACAAAGTAAATTATTGTATAAGAATAATAACCTATTTACTGGAATAACTTGCTAAAAAAATAAACCTGCTACCTGTAGAGTATTATGGTTATTTCTTTGCTAGCATTCTTATTACAATAGTTGGGTTTAAACAATAAACTTAACTAGATAGATTAATATTCTTTTCTAAAAACAACTAAATGCAAAAAGAAATGATTCCAATATTATGAAATACATAATAACTCTATTCATTTCATATTTCTATCATATCCTTCATCTATTTTAAAATATACTGCATGTGCTAGAGTACGGTCTGGTCCATTCCAGACGTGGAAAAACATAGGTAGGATTATTTTTCATCAATTACAGATTCAATATTTCAAATAACTAAAGGATTACAATCTCTATCAGTTCACTACTAAACATTTAATCATTCATTAATCATTCAATTTCACATATAAACTCTTAACATAGTAAAATAAAAAACTGTAGAACTTGTTTAAGCTGGACAACAACAATGTTGGGAGGCCGTTCCTCCCTACCAACTCCCGGAGAGCGGTCAAACAGCGTCTCCTTAGGACCCCTGAGAATGTTCATAGTCTCCTTGGCTGAGAACTGGTGGAGAAAGCAACAATATATTTTTCAAATGACTCAGCATTCACTCTGCACTTCAGCAGTAAGATCCTTCAGCTGAAAAGCTGCACTAGATCATTTTTTCAGTTTACCCCTCAAGCACTTTCCACAAAATTCCCTTCCCAATTAAATCCTCTGAAGTACATTCACTTGAATGAACACCTCCCTGGAATGAGCAGCCTCAACTTTCTTCAATGGGCATTTTTATTAAGATTGCATAGGTCTTTTGGGTCAGTTATCATTAATTGAGCCACCTGCTCTGATCCCACTTTCTTGGGGGATCATGACCCCAAATGTAGGGAGGTTTCCACCTGCAACATTGGAAGTGTTTGAGGATGCTGCCACTTGTCTATTTTCTCTCCACCCAGTCTCTTCCACTAACTTGACCAATAAACACTCTTTTAATAGCTCTCCCAAGCTATTGTCTCCACTTTTATTTATTTATAATTAAAATATTCAAAATTACATTCAACATCCTTGACTCTGCTGAGTCATCAATTTACAACTTAGCATAAAATTTAACATATTGTCTTGAATAAAATCTAATATGATAATATTATTTTTGCAAATCAAGGCATGTGACATACACACCCCCTTAGAATATAACATCGTCCTCAATGTTATTTATTCTTCGTCCTCAGAATTCCCCTGGAACAGAATTGGATATGCATCTCGCATATTACTTTCCAATTCCCAGGTGGCTTCCTCTAGACTAAGGTGCTTCCATCGCACCTTCACCTGTCTAATGGTGTGGTTCCGAAGTGTGATCTCCCTTTGCCTGAGGATACAGTCCAATTCCACCAGAAAATATCCTTCTGGTTCCACCTATACATCATTCCAGTTAACAACATGAGTAGCATCATGAACATATTTCTTTAATACAAAAATGTGAAAAACACTATGTACTCTTAAATTGGGTGGTAATGCTAATTGATAAGCTACTTGTCCAATCCAAGACAAAATTTCAAATGTACCACAGTATCGAGGTGCCAATTTTGCACAACTCCCCAATCTTAGAGAGCTCTTTTTGGGCCTTACCCTGATGAACACATGTTCACCTACCTGAAACTCCTTTGGAGTTCTTTTTAAGTCTACTTGGCTTTTCTGCCGATCTTGTGCCACTTTCAGATTTCCCTGCACTTGTTTTACAATTTCTTCCATTTATTTTAACAGTTCTGGACCTAATACCAATCTATCCACTGGATTACTCCAAGAGATAGGAATATTACATTTACATCCATATAAAATTTCAAAAGGACTAAATCTGACTGATGTCTGATAATTATTATTATAAGCAAATTCTACTAGATGTAAATAATCCTCCCATTTACCTGGCTGGTCTTTCACATACATTCTTAATAGATCTTCCAGTACTTGGTTTACCTTTTCAGTTTGTCCATCTATTTGAGGATGGAATGAAGTACTAAAATTTAATGTAGTGTTTAACCCTTTAAACAAAGACTTCCAAAAGTTTCCTGTAAATTTAGGATCTCTATCTGAGATTATGACTTTTGGTACTCCATGCAATCAAAAAATCTGTTTTAGAAAAATATCAACTATGTTTGCATCTTTATAAGTAGTCTTAACAGGTATAAAGTGAGCTACTTTGCTTAACTTATCAACTACAACCATGATAGAATCATTCTGATTTTGATTTCTAGGCAGCCCAGTAATAAAATCTAGACTAATTATCTCCCATTTCCAGCTAGGAATGGGTAATGGCTGAAGCAAACCAGCTGGGTGTTGATGTTCAGTTTTTACCTGTTGACATTCAAAACACCTAGCAATATATTCTGCTAGTTCAGTCTTCATATTTGGCAAAAAATACTCTTTTCTTAAAATAGTTATAGTCTTTTGATAAGCTGGATGACCTGAGTATGGAGTTTTATGAATTTCATCCGGAATTAACAGCTTAACTTTAGGTACGTTAGCTACATACATTCTATCTTTATACAGTAAAAATTCTTTTACATTTAAACTGTAACCTTTACTTAAGTTTTATGTTGTATTTTCTTTAGTTTTAGCCTGCAAACTCTGGTAAATTTCATCTTGTTCTATTCCTTCTTTAATTTGTTCATCCAAATCTGTAGTATAAGGGCTGATAGCTGCTGCAAAATTCAGCCTTGCGTTCCTACTTAATGCATCAGCAACTTTATTTTCTTTACCTTTTATATGCTGAATTTAAAAGTCATATTCAATTAAGAAAGCTAACCACCTAGCTTGTCTGGCATTTAGATTAGGCTGATCTAAAAGATACTTCAATCCTTTATTATCAATCATTAAAACAAATTTTCTGCCAATTAGGTGATGTCACCACATCTTTAAAGTGTGTATAACAGCTACTAATTCTAAATCACATGTTGCATAATTATTTTCATGAACTTTTAATTTTCTAGACTCATAGGCAATAACATGCCCTTCTTGAGTCAAAACACCGCTTAAGCCATCATTACAGGCGTCAGTGCACACTACAAATTATTTATTAGGATTAGATATTCTTAAAATAGGTGCACTTGTTAATAAAGTTTTTAACTTTTTAAAGCTTTCTTCACATTTCTAATTCCAGACTAACTTATTTCCCTTCTTTTGCAAGGAAGTTATCATATTTGCAATCCTCGAAAAACCTTCAATGAACCTCCGGTAGTAACCGGTAATGCCCATAAAAGATTGAACATCTGTCACATCCTTAGGAACTGACCAATATTCAATTGCCTTTATCTTTTCAGGATCTACTTAAATCCCTTCCTTGGTCACCACATCACCTAAATACTGAATTTTATCCTTGAATAAATCACATTTACTAAAGTTTGCGAAGATTTGATGATCTCGTAACTCTTGCAAAACAATTTTTAGATGTTCTTTATGATCTTCTTCATTTTTTGAATAGATTAGGATGTCGTCGATAAACACGACCACAAACTTATCTAAATACTTATGCATAACGTTGTTCATTAAACACATGAAAACAACTGGATAATTGGTAAGCCCGAATGGCATTACGACAAATTCGTAATGACCATATCTAGTTCTAAAAGATATCTTAAATATGTCCTCATCTTTAATCCTTACTTGATGATATCCAGACCTTAAATCTATTTTTGAAAACACCGTGGCTTCACGTAGTTGATCAAACAGATCATCTATGTGGGGCAATGGATATCGATTTTTTATGGTCATCTTATTTAATGGACTGTAATCAATGCAAAGTCGCATGGTTCCGTCCTTTTTCTTAACGAAGATCACAGGTGCCCCCTAGGGAGACACAGTGGATCGAATATACGTTCAATGGTGAAATCCAACTCCCTTTTCAGGGGTAATCCCGGAATTTCTTCAGGGAATACATCAACATATTGTCTTAAGACTGGTATGTCTTCCACTTTTAACTTATATGTTTTAATTAGACTCTCTTCATCAGTTATTGTTACTGCATAAGATTTACATCCCTTTCTAATAGCTCTCTTAAGCTATAGGGTAGAAATCTACCTTATGGTGGTTTTTCTAGGGATTCTTTAACACTTACTAGTTTTCCATCACTATTTAAATATGTGAAAGTTTTATCATAACAATTTAGAATTATTCTATGTTGTTCTAACCAGTCCATACCAATCAGCAAATCATAGGAACCAAGAGGAAAAACATTAAGCTTGAAAACAGTTTCAAAATTATCCATCACTACTGCACATTCTTTTACAAACCAAGTTACCTTTCTTTTAGCACCAGTGGCTAACTGTACCAACCAATAATTCTCAAATTTTTCAACAGATAACTTACATTTTTCTACTATTTTAGGTGCAATATAACTAAGACTAGCTCCTGGATCAATCAAAATAGTTACAGGGGTCTGATTTATCATACCTTCTGCTTCCACCATGGAAGTCTGATTTTCAGCTTGTCGATTCTCCAAGGCTGCGTTAATTTTGGGCATGGTCCTTGCTAGTTCCCCAACTTCCATCTCCTCCTGAGTGGTATGAATATTGCTAACAATATTCTTTTGATTTGGACATACTGAAGCATAGTGTGGTCCATTACACTCCTAGTGCTTGATTGGCTCTTTGAGCTCAAAGTTCTTGGTAAAATTTCCATGATTATTTGCAAATTCCTTACCTTTAGAGTTATTCAGATTGTTGGGTGTATTGTTCTTATTTCCTTGGAAGTTCTTGTTATTAGGATAATTTCTAACCTTATTGTTCTTAGAATTTCTGTGAGGCACAAAATCCTTCCTCTTTTGTTCAAAGTGATTATTATTTTTCTTAGCCTTCTAGTTGGCCAAGCTTTCCTTCTTCTGATTCTGCTCAAAACAGAAGTTAGCTTTTCGCATAGTTTCTTCCAAGGTCTTTGGGTTATCATATTCAATCCTATCCTTAATATGATAAGGCAAACAACTGAGGAATCGTTGTACCTTTGGTTTCTCATCTACAAGGTATGGTACATACCTAAGTAGACTTAAGAAATTGATGTTTAGATCTTTCATTGTCATTGATCCTAACTTCAGCTCATAAAATTCTTTTGCTCTTTCCTCATAATATTGCTCAGAAAAAAAATTATTTTTAAAATACCTCTTAAAGGTACTCCAGTTTACATTTTTCTCTTTTATTCCCTTAACTCTTTTCAAGTCCTGCCACCAAATGTCAACCTTTCCTGAGAGGTTATAAATAGCCATTCTAGCCTTTAACTGGTTAGAATAGTTATATCTTTGGAAGTACTTCTTCATCCCAGATAGTCAGGATTCAGCTTCATCCCCCTTCTCAGTCTCTCCATTGAAGGTTGGTGGTTTTATCTTTTTGATTTACACAGAAATATCCTCATAAGGTTTGTATTTCCTCTTTTTAGTGTACCGATTATCATCACTACTGTCACTAGTAGAATTGTAATTTCGTTGTTCACCAAACACTTCAAAAGATGAACTACTTTCAGTTTTAGTATGTTTCATCTTTTTAGATTTACGTTGATGACTTGTATCTTCTGATTCTATTCTTCTACCCCTACCCTCAATTTGAAACTTTTCAGTTAGGATCCGATTTAGCTCTTCTTGAGCCCTCAGAATCCTTTCATTTTCTCGTTTTATAGACTCCATTTCAGATTTTACTTCTTTTACAGTTTGTAACAATTTTGAGGAATTGGTAGTTAAATCCTCTTATATAGGATCTCTTGGTAAATTTCCTGGTTCAGTAACTGGAGATTCCTCCTTTGCATACTCTTCCAGCCTTTCCATACCTGTTTGTTAAACTTTAGAAAACAATTCTCTATTTAAATAACATTTAAAAGAAAATACATCAGCATAATAATTCAGTTTACTGTTTCCTAAAAGCTATTTGGGCTTCATCAAGGCCTCATGTTTGAACCTTGTGCTCATATACCACATGTCAAAACCCCAAATTTTCACAAAAAATTAAAAATTTTGAAATACATAAAATGCTGAGACTGTAGCTTACTAACAACTAACGGTTAGCAATAAAAGAAACATATACCAGATTAATGTATACATAATCTCGATTATGTTAACTCAACATTCCACTCTTTGATACAAGGTTAGGTTTAACTTGTGCAATATTTCTTCTTTTAGTTTACTGATGAGTTTTTACTTATGACAAGTTGGTGGAACTGTCTTTGGATTCCGGGGCTTACTTAGCGTTTAAGCTAATGCATAAAGCTTACTTGTTCTTACAGGTATGAAAGATCGAGTAACATATTTAATTTCAATAAGCATCCAGTAATATTTCTATTTGCAAATAATAAGCTTAGTCAATAAGTTGCTGTAATCCAAACAACTTCCGTAAGATAAAAATAGTTTGTTTTCCTCAGTTTTTATTGTAGACGAAATTGAGATGAGTGTGTTTCTTCCTTTAGAGTACGTAGCGACAGTAAACTACTTTCTTTGGCTCTTGAACATTTCATCTTATCTGCTTGATAACTTTTATTTTCAGTATGCATATCCTAGCATTTCCATGATACTTTATTTTCAATATGCATATCCTAGACTTACCATTCTCCGAAGCCTCTATCTCATAGTTCTTGTTCCTAGTCTGGAGTAAAGTCTGGGATCGAACCATGTTGATATAATTTGGGTCAGGAGCATTTGCAGTGCCCCCTACTACATTTGAAGCTGAAGCTGAATTCTATCCTTGGGGAAAAGGATCCTTCAGGACAACGGGTTGTTGGCCTTTTAGCAGCTTCTGAGCTTGGTCAATAAGGGGACATTTATGGGTCCAGTGATCTTCCTGGCACAAATTAAAAGAGAATTTCACCTTCTTTTTTTCTTTTTTCCCCCCATCAGCATTTTTTATCAACCCAAATGGCACTTCTCCATCTGAGTGCCGACTTTCCATATGTTGGTACACAAAAGGACACTATAGGATTGAATTTTTCCTAAACACTATAGATGGGCATGACATGAGATGCATTTACCCTTTGACCAGCTTGCCATTTTAATTTTCTATATGTTGATTGTCATACGCGACTATCTCCACTGAAACTCATGTACATACGCCACTATATATGTTGACAACCCGCGTACTGTACGTGACTATTCTCATTGCAACCCACGTATAGATCTATATGCGGGTTTCCCTTAAAGGAACTCACATGTCATACGCGGGTTTCCTATATCAATAGTCGCGTACACATCCATTTGACATTAAAAATATAAAACACGATTAATGTAGATTAGTTGAGCCCTAATCATTAACCATCTCAACTGTCTCAACCTCCTCAACCTTTGAAACTACTCTATTTCCCATAGTATAAATAGAGGCCTTGGGGAGGGCATTAAGAGAATGAATCTAGGAGAGAAAAGTTATGCTGGTGGTATATCTTCAGAAGTCTTTGGAGCAGCATTACTCAGAATCCTTTGGTTGGAGAGGAGTCCTTGTATCAGGCATTGGGTTGTACACTTATCCATTCACTGATTCTTAATAAAGAGAATTGTTCTTCCAACTTTGTGTTGAGTCTCTTTCATGTATCATGGTTGATGAATATATTTGATTAAGCACTATATATGTTGTTTATCTAACCTGTTATATATACATGTATAATATTGTACTTGGAGAATTTGCTCTTTACAGGTGAAGGAGGTGCATCCCTGAAAGCTTTGGAGAGAAGCAGAGTGGGAGAAGACAAGGCTTGGACCAACTGTCGGTAATCAGGTGAGTCCAACATCTCTTCCTATTCCTTACTGTACTTTAAAGATGATTGTCTGCAAGTTTTAGAAGTACGTTGGTAACCCCAAACCCTAGGTTACAAGGGTGTTTATTCCTGAACAACAGAACTGACGACTCCATTGGGTATCCCAGACTACTGTGGGTTAATTTTGTAGATCAGTGCCCAGTATTTGCCTTGGTTCAGTGTGTGGTGTCTTGTCTTGGTTCAAATTTGTAGTGGTGCTTTGAAGTCCTTGAGAATTTTTTCTTTTTTTGAAAAATTTAACTCCTGTACGCATGTTTCTCTTACACACAATCATGTACAGAGGTCTGCGTATGCAGGTTGCTCTATAGCACAGTCACGTATAGTACACGGGTTGCCCTTGTACACAGTCACGTACAAGCCTGAGTAACAAAGTTTTTGGTTAGGGTTTTCTTGTCCCTGTCCTTCTATAGATTTTGTCTTGTTGAGTGGCCTTCACTATGAGCACTGCACTGTGAGTCTGATGACCTTGTTAGCCATACCTTGTGCTTCTTTGTAAGCCCTTGAGTTCTTATTGTTTGGATTGTCTTTCTATCAACAACTTTAAATGCATTTTCCTATTGGGTAATAGGTTTAAGTGCTAGTTGTCTAAATCAGTGATTAGGGTTCCAGACACCATATTTTCCATTCTATTTTTGAATAGTATTGGTTAGTTACTTTCCTTTGATTGAGATCAGTGATTTCTATTCATTGTGCCTTCCCAATCTAGGCTTCCAAGTCTTCCTTGGGTGGTTGATCTTTGGGTCTATGAATCTGCTTTAATTCATTTTGCTTATTTTATACATTTAATTTATTCAAGCATACTCAAGTATTGTGCATTTAGGTACATAGTAGTCTTTGAGCAATTTTAAAAGTGAAAAGAAAACATTAGAAACTTTTGCATTTGATTTGCATAGAGTAGTTTTATTTTCAGTTTTTAAATATAATCTCAAAAATTACAAAAATATAGTCTTAGTTTTCTCTTCATTCGTTGCATTTTCATCAGTTTACATTTACAAAAAAAAGAAAATAGAAGCTTGTTTTTTAAGTAGTGATAATTTGCTTTGGAAGTATACACCTATTGTTTTTTACATTTCTTATCGAGTCAAAAACATCATACTCTTTCACTCCACTTGCCTTCTAAGTAAAAAATAGCCCTTAAAATGAACGCAATAATTAAAATTTATTAGTAATTTTTTTTTTTTAGGGCCATACACCTACTAGCTTAGGCTAGACTTGTGGGATAGGAAGTGCAAACTCCCCATAAGTATTTAAATTCAGACATAGTGGTCCAATCGATAGGTAAATGCTTCTCTTTATCGATAGTATCTAGGAAGCTCCTCTCAAACAGGAGTCAAGCACGAGTCCGCGTGGAGGGATTGGACTGAGGAGACAACCCTCTGATTCCTTGTCGAAACGTAAATCAAGATTTTTACATATCTGGGGTTTTTGTCCTAGACAGAGTTTTGCGCTCAGCTACCCTGCCCATGCGTATGAATCAGGCTTGCGACTATCCCCCCAGACTGTTGGTATAGTTAAGGTAGCCTTTAGTCTCTTGTCATCTAGGGTTCATACATAGGTAAACCAGAAGGCTATTTTTGGTTCACCTTGGGTGGGATTGGAAGGTAACCCTTGTTGAAAGTGTAGGAGGGTGGTGGGTGATTCCTCCGCCTGTGCCTAAGAACCTCTTGAAGGACTCCAAGCAACTGTCTTTCAGCTTTCTTCAGGAAAGCATATCTTTTACCCTTGCTGACTGTTGAGACTTTAGGATTTTTTGTAGTGATTTCTCTGTGTTTTTTCTATGTTTAGCCGACCTTAGGGTTTGAATGGACAAATTTACAATTGTGGAGGACCAACCTATCAAAAGGTCATGAAGGTTGCAAAACCTTCCTCCTCTTATCACATTGGAACCTCCACCTCCCCCTCAAAGGTGGAGATTGGACACAGATGGTTCATTTGAACCGATAGGAGTCAGTGAAGTTTCGAGTGAACCAAAACTTAGGGCAAATCATCTTATTTTGAACATAGTTGAGGTAGAATACTTGTAGGCTAATGAGTTTGCAAGGAATTTTAATACATCTCTGACTGATTTAAATGATCCCGTGATCATTCAGGTGCGTCCTTTTGATCCACCTGTGATTGGTGTCCCTATGGGAAGAATAATGTCTAGTGCAGGAGAAAGTTCTTTCATTTTTACCTCATCCATCCTGGCTAAAGGGGTGCTACCTCCCCTAGTAAGTACCCCTATATCAAGCATACCTACTATTCCCTTAACTCCAGTGAGCCGAGTGGTCCAACCACCGATTCCCACAAGCCTAGTAGGTGCTTCTGGAGGTATGGTCACTGGGATTCCTAGTGTACCTATAGTTCCAACCTCCTTCACACACAATGCCCAGAGTGGTCCTATAGGAACCTTGGCTTTTGTCCAAGTATTTTCTTGGAATGGGGGGAACATTCCCCCATCCACTCCATACGTAGCCCCACCATCCTCTTATATAGGGGTGCAGTTTGGAAGCACTAACCCTTATGGTCAAGGTTTCCAAACCCCGGTCTCTGCTCCATTCATGACCTCTCCCTTTTTTCTTTTTAGCGAAGGGATACCCACTACTGTATTTCAAACCCCAGTTTCGAATGGGGAAGCCAGAACCTCTTATACTGCACCTCATACCAACAATCCTGTGGCTTACAGATGGAATCCATTTCAAAGTTATCCGTCCACTTTGCAACCGGTGGCAGGGGGCAACCCCGCCTTTACATATGGGAATTTGGGGGCAAGTCTTTCTAATCCCCAAATCGGTACTTTTAGTGCTCCGTTTCGACCTAAGACTCCTTTCCTAGCAATGTTAAACTTACCAGATTTGTCTAAACTGATGAATGACTCGGTGAGGCATGATCCCTCCTGACCGCCTGTACCCACCAAGTTTCCCTCGGACATCCCAAAATTCAAAGGCAAAATTGGTGAAGATCTTGGGGCTCATGCCACCACTTTTCATTTATGGTGCTCTTCCAACTCACTGAATGGAGATTCAATTCAGCTAAGGCTATTCCAAAGAACATTGACGAGTACTGTAGAAAAATGGTACATTGATTTTCCTTCTACTGCGTTTAGTAGTTTTTGGAACTTGGCTAACACATTCCTTAGCCACTTTCATCTTCCTGTCTGATATGATTTCGGAATGAACTTATTATCTACCTTTCGGCAGAACAAGGATACCCATATCTTGGATCACATCCAAGAATGGAGGAGGCAGAAGAGCCTTATTAAAGCCACTATCCCTCCTAATGTATCTACTTCAAGAGTGACGAGTGAGGAAGAAGCTATCCTCAGGGCCCAGCAACTTGAATTGATTTATTCTCAGTCTAGGATCTTGTATGAGATTATCCCTGAGGCACCGAGTCCAACACACGATGCAGAGAAACCTAAGCTTATACCCCATGCCGATGGTGTGGTTGGGTCCGTCAATTCTCCCACTGTAGAATCTTTGGCCAAACAACTTCATTAGCTATCCATCAAACATTCTACGGCGGAGGCAGCAAAGGCTGCCCCCTCACGCCAAAATGCAAATGTTTTTGCACAAACCTCTCAGAAGGGCAATCAACAGCCTGGTGGGAAAAAGAAGAGAGGAAAGAAAGGGTAGGGAAATCAAAACAAGCAGAAACCCGCAAATAATGCTGATGGGGGAAGAAAGAAAAGAAAAAGGTGAAATTCCCATGCAATTTGTGCCATGAAGATCACCTTACCCATCTTTTTCCCCTTATGGAACAAGCCCAGAAGCTGTTAAAAGCTCAACAACTGACTGTCCTGAAGGATCCATTTCCCCAAGGGCAAAATTCTGCTTCGGCTTCAAATGTAGTAGGGGCACTCCAAATGCCCTTGACCCCAATTATATCAACATGGTTCGATCTTCAACTTTACTATAGACTAATAATAAGAACTATGAAAAAGAGACCTCTGAGAAGGGTAAGTCTATAGGAGAAACTTCTAACCCTCTCACGATTGAGAAACCTGCCGAAACTATGCCCAAGATACCGAAATGTGTCTTTAAGAAGACCTTGCATAATCCTAATGCTAGGGCTGCATCCAACTACTTCATGGTTGAAGACTTAGCCCAGACACCTTATGCAATTTCAGCTTTAGAGGTGTTACAAAGTTGTCCCTCCCAGTGGGATGCACTCTTAGAAGCCTTAGGCAGTATGGACTCATCAAGTCTCATGGCAAAGTTTCACTTGTATGATGTCAAAATTCACGTACCTTACCATGTAGCCTTATCGATAGATGTCATCTATGGTGGAAAGACCATTGGAAGGGAAATTTTTGATGAGGATGCCTCTATATGTGTTATGTCCTTGTCTTGTTGGAAAGCTCTCTTGGATCCCTAGAGCTGGTCCCATCAAACACCCTGCTTACTACTTTCGACGGAAGGTCATTCCATCTACATGGTATCCTACCGGCTTTTGAAATTAAGCTAGCAGGGAAAGCGGTGTCTGTTGAGGTGGATGTTATTGAAGCACCTTTGGATTATAATTTTCTCTTGGGAAGAAGCTAGACTTATGCCATGACTGCTATTGCATCGACCGTCTTTTGGGTGGTAGTGTTTCCACATGAAGGGAAGTTGGTTAAGGTGGACCAACTCAATTTTACCCGGAAAGGCCGCATGGAATCTAATGAGTCCATTGTGCCATTGGTTGATCAGGTTAAACCTGCTACAGAGAGCTTATGGGATAGAATGTATGCATAATTGATGGGCACATTTGATCTTCCAGCTCCAATTAATTATATAGGTTCTACTAGTGTGGGAAAGTCCGTTGCTATGGCTGTTGATAGGACTGATCCTTTGGTTATCCCTACCCACCATGAACCTGAAGTGCACCTATCGACAGTGGAAGTAGTTTATCAAGCTATCACACAAACCACTGTTGATCCCATTCTGGTTCCTCTCTCAGTCTCAGAGGAACTGGAAGAAGTTTATTTTCCTTCTTGGGAAGAAAACTCTTTGCATTCGACAGATTGTTTATATATGGTTTTACCTTCTGATGAAGCCATGTGCAGACGAGATAAGATCTATGAATATCTTCATCATCGATCCTATTTTCTTCCAAAGCTAAGCAGGATAGAGAATCAAAAGTTTCATGTGAGACTGACAGATGATGTTGATACGCCCGTTAATCCCTTACCCAGGGAAGGAATGTTTGCTGGGGGGAATATGGAAAATATTTTTTCTACCATCCCTATCAACATCTCTGTAAATCCTGACGTTGTGGAAAATATAGATATTGGCGCAAACTGCTCTCCTAAGGAGATTTCCATTTATACCGCCTTGTTTAAGGAATTCCGCAACGTTTTTGCCTGGTCATATGAGGAGATGCCAAGCATCGATCCATCTATATTCAAGCACGAGATCCGAACATACCCTGATGCTAAACCTGTTCAACAAAAGTTGAGAACTGTTAACCTGTGTAAAGAGGTGGCAGTGAAGGCTGAAGTGGAAAAACTGCTAAAATTTGGTTTTATTTATCCCATAGCTTTGATGGAATGGGTATCCAACCCTGTTCCCATTGATAAGAAGCAAGGGACTGTTAGGATTATTAATCCTCCCTTGTCCAAATTTGGTCATATGTCTAAATTGGGAGTCATGTCTAAATCGAGATTCCATCCAGTCTATTTATATTCATTAACACCATTGGGTCCACTTGGCCTAATTGGGGCAAATGTTTCAGTTACTAAAGTGTGGAGAACAGTAATTAAGGCTCACTGCCATTGATTGCACTTGATTGCATCAGTTTAGGAGCATCCTAGACCAATCCTTACAATTTAGGGAGCCACTGGGAGTGCCGAAACCAACCAAGGTCAGTTCACTTCAGTTAATGACTAGTCAAGCTAAGTTAGGAGTCAATTACATTCAATTCTAGTCCTCTACATTCAGTTAACACTAGGTTTACTTGACTACACTCATGTGGGGTGCATTTCTTACCTACCATAGTCAGTTAACCTTAGTCATCACTGAATGTAACACTTGATTTGTGTTTTAGAGCTCCGATGAACTCCAGTTATGGTTTAGACAAGGTCAGTTAACTACTGAGTCCTCCGATAGTGATTTAGACAAGGTCTTAGTTACCTACACTCAAGTAGAGTCTATCAATTCGAATTTCCTCATGTGGATTCGAATTTCATGTGGCTATTAAATCCATTTTACTTCATTGTAATTATTATCTAATTACTTTTGATTAATGAAAGCATTCACAGCTGCAAGCCATTTTTGCACTGTTTCATTCTTCAATTGTTGAGTAAATTGTGAGATCTACTTTGTGAGTTGTGTATTTGTCTACAGATCTATGTGCTCAAATTTACATGGTATCAGAGACTCGGTGGACAAGAATCCTCTCCTCCTCATATCTCCAGCTGGATCATTTTTTTTGGCAATTGCTCTTTTCAGTACTGCACCAGAAGCAAAGAATTTACCACTTAATATCCCAAGTTAAGAAACTGTTAATCAAGCTTTCTTGATTAACTATGCTGGGTGTGAGGGAAATTCCAAAAGTGCAGACTGTCAACCTTACTTTTTATGTTTGATTGTGGTGATAGGTTATCAGCTTTTCTTACAGCATTCACTACAAGCATCCCTTCTACTCACTGCATTCGTTACAGCAGCTCAGTTCTTCCTACTACATTTAAAATGGCTCATCCAATAGAGCCTCTCACTCCCCTCAACTATCACCAGTGGAAGGCAGACATGGTGGTAATGCTCCACACCAAAGGGCTCTTCAAACTCATAGAAGAAGCAGAGAAAGAGCCATATTTAGATAAAGACAAAGCTAAGTACATGAACAGGCTTGATGAAGCCCATGGACACTTGCTCTCCTCAGTCTCTAAAGATATTTGGTTCCACATCCTAGAATTGAAGACTCCCAAGGAGGTTTGGGACAAGCTTGCCTCCCTATTTTATAAGCATGATGAGATGAGGATCCATCAGCTAGAAAATGATCTGATTACTCTCAATCCATCCAATTTCTAATCTCTGAATGAATTCTTCACAAAGTTCAAGAACTTGATATATTTGTTAAAGCAATGCAAAGTGGAGAAGGATGAAGATCAGCTCATCCTTGCTATTCTCACAAAGCTCAATGCGGACTACTCAATCTTTGTATCCACCTTCCAAATAGTAAGGCTCACTACTCCAAATTAGAAGATGCCCACTCTTAATGCTTTCATCCAATCTCTTATTTCTGAGAATGATAAATTGATCCAAATGGGGATCATTCGATTTCCCAAAGATCTAGCTCTAGTTGCAAGAGGAGATAAGGTAGTGAATGACAAAGGGAAGCAAAGAGATGAATCCCCTGTTAAGAAAGAGCAGTCAAAAGAACCTTTAGTTTTGAAGAGAAGCAAGAATAATGGCAAAGGCAAGGTCCTCTGCTCTTACTGTGGAAGGGGCTTCCATTCAGAAAGCTCCTGTATGAGAAGACAACTTGATGAAATGGCTCTTCTTTTGAAAAAGCACAACATTTCTATACCTGTTAGCACAAGGAAGGATGACTCTGAAGAAGAAGAAGATGAAGAATACCAAAGGAAAGGACATGCACTAAATGCTTGCTGCACATCAACACATGTCTTCCTCATTGATTCTGGAGCTTCCAACCATATGGTTGCATCCAGAGAATCATTCTCTTCTTTTCAGTCCTTTGATGGTCCTAGTATTTAGATGGGAAATAACAGTAAAGTCAAAACAAAGGGGAAGGGCTCTGTCCAACTTGAACATGGAAGGTTCAAAGATGTACTATTTGTTCCCTCCCTAGGTTCAAACATGTTATCTGTCTATCAGATGACCCATACTAGATATCCAAAGCGAGTGATCTTTGGTCCTGACTCAGTGGAGATCACAGATATCTCTACTGGGAGAATCATAGAAAAGGGTACTGCAAATCATGCTTCAAAAGCATATGAGTTCTCACATTCCATGCCTCCTTCAGAACCAGTGCACTCTCAGTAGCCACCTGCAAGGGAAGGTAAAATCATTGCATCTACTTATTTTATAGCTTCTAGTAGTATTGCGGATCCATCTATATTAGTTTATGACCTTGAGATTCAGGGTGACTCAGGTCTAGATTCAATCCCTACTTCCAAACTAGAAGCTAGGAATATGACTGGAAACTCACCTGACACTCGGAAAGGAAAGACTCTTGCGCTATGTCATGCTAGCTTACCTCCTTCAGGGAGATGCAATAGACTCCTTGTAAGATGATATATGGAAATGGCTTAGTCTTACTACATTTAGAATAATGGATATGATCATACACCTCTTCATTTAGAAAGAGACAAAGGTTACATTCCTCCTTCCTTCCATCATCATTTTTGGAGAAGAAAGAGAAGTCTACATGCCAGGCCCCAGAATACCTATGCACAACACACCATGCATGCTGCTTCACTACCTCACAGAGATGAAGATTGGAGCAACATATTTTCAAGTTTTTCAAACTTGAGACTTGATTCTACCTGCTTAGCTAGAGGGAGGGAATTTTTCCCATGTGGTTTTTGCCCCAGCTCCTTGTATTAAGTAGTTACTTTATTTTACTTGATTTAATGGGTGACCTATGGTCTTAGTTACCAGGGCCTACAGTTTTTCCAAGTTAACATTCAGGGGGGGTGTTAGGATTATTAATCCTCCCTTGTCCAAATTTGGTCATATGTCTAAATTGGGAGTCATGTCTAAATAGGGAGTCCATCCAGTCTATTTATATTCATTAACACCATTGGGTCCACTTGGCCTAATTGGGGCACATGTTTCAGTTACTAAAGTGTGAGGAACACTACTTGAGGCTCACTGCCACTGATTACACTTGATTGCGTCAGTTTAGGAGCCTCCTAGACCAATCCCTACAATTTAGGAAGCCACTGGGAGTGTCGAAACCAACCAAGGTCAGTTCACTTCAATTAATGACTAGTCAAGATAAGTTAGGAGTCAATTACATTAAGTTCTAGTCCTCTACATTCAGTTAGCGCTAGGTTTACTTGACTGCACTCATGTGGGGTGCATTTCTTACCTACCACAGTCAGCTAACCTTAGTCATCACTGAATGTAAAACTTGATTTGTGTTTTAGAGCTCTGATGAACTCCGGTTATGGTTTAGACAAGGTCAGTTAACTACTGAGTCCTCCGATAGTGATTTAGACAAGGTCTTAGTTACCTACACTCAAGTAGAGCCTATCAATTCGAATTTCCTCATGTGGATTCAAATTTCACGTGGCTATTAAAGCCATTTTACTTCATTGTAATTATTATCTGATTACTTTTGATTAATGAAAGCATTCACAGCTGCAAGCCATTTTTGCACTGTTTCATTCTTCAATTGCTGAGTAAATTGTGAGATCTACTTTGTGAGTTGCGTATTTGTCTACAAATCTATGTGCTCAAATTTACAGGGACCATATGCGTCTATACTAATTTCAGAGATTTAAACAAATCCTGTCCTAAGGACAACTATCCCACCCCATTTATAGATCAAATTATTGATGCTTGCATGGGAAGTGAAGTCTTTTCGTTTATGGATGGTTTCTCTGGATATAATCAAATTCAAATAAAACCAGAAGACCAACATAAAACTACTTTCATTTGTCCTTGGGGTACCTTCGCGTACAAAAAAATTCCCTTTGGATTGAAAAATGCCGGGAAACCTTTTAGCGGGCAATGAATTTTTCTTTTCATGATATTAAAGCCATTGTCGAGCCCTACCTTGATGATCTTCCTGCACATTCTCGTAAGAGGATTGACCATCTAGATCACTTGTGTTTGATATTTGAATGATGTAGATACTATAAAATCTGCTTGAATCCCCACAAGTGTGTGTTCTGTGTCGATTCAGGGAGACTGCTCGGATTCATTGTTTCTAATAGAGGCATTCAGGTGGATCCGTTAAAAGTTAAGGCCATTGTAAATATGCCTCCTCCTCATTCTATTAGGAAACTTCAAAGCCTGTAGGGAAAGTCCAATTTTCTTCGACGTTTCATTGTAAACTATGCCAAGATTACTAAGGGTTTCATGCGCTTGCTAAAATAGGACACCCCATTTGTATGGGATGAAACTGTACAACTCGCATTTGAGGCATTGAAAAAATATTTGTTGTCGGCACCATTATTACGTCCACCAAATTACTCTAGGGATTTTATATTGTATCTGGCCGCATCCAAGTCGACCATAGGGGTAGTCCTAGTCCAGGAAGATGATAAGCTCTAAGAGCATGTTGTTTACTATCTTAGTTGTGCTTTATCCAGACCTGAACTCAGGTACTCCCACGTTGAGAAGTTAGCCTTAGCAGTTGTCTATGTTGTTCAGAGGTTACGTCACTACATCTTACTAAGGACTACAATGGTAGTGGTAGATGTTAATCCTTTTCAATATGTTTTGTCCTGATGGATAGATGGAGGAAAATTCAACAAATGGATAGTTATTCTCCAAGAGTTTGAATTGGATTTTCAATCCGCCAAATCCAAAAAATCCTTAGTTTTTGCTGAACTTATTGCAGAATTTCCAATAGATGAAGATTTAGCTATTGAAGAAGACTCATTCCTAGATGAGAACATCTTTTTTATTTCCACCTCTGATCCCTGGTATGGAGATATACTTATCTATCTCTAGAATTTGAAGTATCTTGCAGCTTTCTTGTGGGAAGAACGATGTAAACTACGCCTACATGCCAAGAACTACCTCATCATAGGAGATACTTTATATCGTAGAGGGGTAGATTCCATTTTGCATCGATTTCTTATCCACGAGGAAGCGGAGATTGTCCTAAATGATGCCCATAGTGGAGCGTGTGAAGATCATTTATCTGGGTTAGCAACAACCTAGAAAATATTACATGCCAGTTATTTCTGGCCCACAATCTTTAAAGATTGTGTGGAAGCAGTGAAGCGTTGTCATCCTTGTCAACTTTACACCAAGAAGATGCGGTCACATCCCACTCCGTTATTTGTCGTTATCTCAGTGGGCCCCTTCATGAAGTGGGGGATTGATTACGTGACGTGTAACCCAACCTTGGCTGAGGAGCACAAATATATCATTGTCATTGTGGATTATTTTACAAAATGGGCAGAGGTAATGCCCACCTTTAAAGCTGACAGGAAAATGCAACTTTTTTCGTGTTCAATCAAATTATAGCACGATTTGGTATACCCAAGGTGATTGTCACTGACCATGGAATTCATTTTCAAAATAACATGATGACGAAACTTACCACTATGCTTGGATTTAGAAAAGAACATTCATCCTCGTTCTATCCTCAAGCCAACGGTCAGGTCGAGGTTGTTAATAAAAATTTGAAAAATATCCTCAAATGTACTATTAATGCAACCCGTTCAAACTGTCATATCATGATGTACCCTTCTGTTTGGGCATATCGAACCAATGTAAAAACTGCTACGGGTTTCTCCCCCTTCCAACTCGTCCATGGAGTGGAATTTGTTACCCTGATTGAATGTGAAATCCCGTCTTTTAAAATTGCTATTCATGTGTTACCGGATATGGCTGAGCTTAAAGAACGTCTATTACATTTAGAACACCTTGATGAACAGTGTAGAGATGCACTGACAGCAAACCAAGCTCATAAAATATGGTCAAAAGTCAATATGATAAATCGGTCAAGCCTCGAATTTTCTCTGAGGAGGAACTTGTTTTTCTCTAGGACCAAGACAAGGAACCCCTCGGGGTAGGAAAGTTCAGGTCTATGTGGTTAGGACCTTATATTGTGTCTAAATTATTAAATAAATGCACATATGAATTGATAGATTTCGATGGGAATAAGCTGGCTGAGCCTAGAAATGGGCTCTACTTGAAAAAGTACCATGCTTAGGCTTAGTACTTTTTCTTGTATTTTATTGTATGTATTTTTATGTACACTAGTTCGTTGGTTTGTGTTTTTTATACCATCTACTGGTTGTTTCAGATGTCTTCCGAGAGGTTCATAGGTTTCGCTGATGGTGCCAGCCGCCACACTTGTAATTTAGCTTCGGCTGCATGGGTTATTTATTCACCCTTAGGACAGCTAGTTGCCTTAGGAGGCGCTTGCTTAGGTCCTTCTTCCAATAATTTGGTTGAATATAGGGCCGTCATTGAGCTTATATGGGATGCTTTGTCATGTGGTATCACTCAGCTAAAATTCCGACTGGACTCTCAACTGGTTGTTTCCCAGCTGAATCAGGCTTATCAGGTGTGCAACCCTATTCTATTGCGTCAGTTTATGCAAGCTAGGTTATTGGAAACAAATTTTGAGTTCATTACATTCAATAATATTCCAAGGAATCAAAATTCATTAACTGATGCATACGCTAATTACAGCTTGGATTGGCATTTAACATATTTTCCATAAAAGTATACAGGAAACACATAAAAAACATTTGTAAATAAACTGGCAAATATATGTGTGTGTGTGTGTGTGTGTGTGTGAATATATGTTCATATAGATAGGTCAAGTCTCTGATCCTTAGATCCAGTCATAACTGTATATTATACAAAATATATACAAAATATGGATCAAAGTCCATCAAATGCTCCTAGATCTAAGCTGGACCACCCTGGTCCCCCCGTTCTCCCTGCACTCTGGCTTCTTCATCCTCCTCGGCTTCAGCAGCCTCAATAACATCTATGTATACCAATACTGCTCTAGCTACCCACCTCAAAAGGCATATCCAGACAAGTGGTACACCAACCATGAACTCCTGCATGATGGATGGGATGTGCTCAATCCGTAAGGTGGGTACTCTCTGGGTAAGCTTGGCCAGCTTCCCCTCAAGAACCCTAATCAGCCTCTGGTCTTCTCCCAAGACAGGATGCACATACATGCGTGGATGCCCTTTAGGGCGGACCATTCCAATATCTGCATTTTTACATTTTAAAAGGATTCTAACTCTTATACATATGTATATATCTCTATATTTTAAAATTCATAAAAAATTTAAAATTTGAAAATAAAAATTACCTAACTCTCCCCATGCTCCTCCTGGAGGGAGGACGAGGTCTACATCACCACGGAAATCCATTCTATCATATGGAAACTGCTCTAGTGCTGGAAACTGTTGCTCCCACCAAAAGTAGAAGTCGTCATCATAGACACTCTGCACTGAGCCACCACCTCCCTAGTGGAGGAAAATATCTCCCCATTTACTCAGCCTTGGCTGACGAGGAAAACGAACTGGCAAAGGTACTGTAGGGCTCAATCCCAGAACTCTCTCAAAGAAGAAGGCTACTAGTATGGTAGAATATCCAAAATTCTTCCTCCTGCCTCTCTTGCAGTCAGAGAGTTGTTTCCTCATAATCAGGATCACTCCCGAGCACCAGTCATATAGGCCCCGCTGCATACAATCCACTACTAGTCTCATATGGTTCCGTGTTGCAAGGTGAAGTGAAGATGACCCTGCAACCCTCACTATAGTACTTGTCAATACCTGTAGAGGAAAATTATGTATGTGCACAATGGGGATGCAGCTACCCCTCTTTTGTGTGCCTGGTGCGTAGTATATGTCAATATAGTTCTGGACACTTAGAGGGTCACTACCTCTGCCGGTGCCTTCCAAGTTTACCGAAGCTCCCCGTCATGATAGACAAGCAATGAAATAAACATCCTCTAAATTAATCTCCAAGGACTCACCTTGAAGGTCAAACATGCCCAAGTCATGATCCCAATAACTTATCAGGAACTCTAAGAGGAGGACATTGGCCGGCATACGTGAGGTACAGAAAAACTTTAACAACCCACTTGAACGTAAAACATTCACGGTGGGGGCATCTTGGAGTGCTTCTTGATCCATATCTTCATGTTCGCGCTCCCTCCACCCAAGCACCATCTTTCAACCTGGTAAACAAGCGATTGCAAACCTTTAGTTTCATATAAAATTTCACAATTTTGACCCTATATGCTTCTTTTCCACCTCGCGCAGTGTACGTGACTGTCTATTAAGGTAGGTCACGTACTGTACGCGAATATCCTTTGGGAAACCTGCGTACAAAATGCGTGTACGTGACTTTCACTATAGCAAACCCACGTACACAGCGTTGTTTTGTTGAGGACACTTAAAAACATGAAATTTGAGCTTAATTTTGATAATTTCTTGGATCAAATTGAAGATCATGGAGTGTAGTATTACCTGACACTTGCGGATTTGGAAATGGTCCACGGGATTGTCCACACCAAGCAATTGAAGGTAGAGGTAAAAACTTGTCTTTTATGGCTAAAAATCCAAATGGTGAGTTTTTGTTTATGTTTTGAACTATTTATAGAAAATTTATTTTTCAAGTGGGTTTTTTCCCTATAGTTCATAATTTATAAAACTAATACCATATATTTTTTCCTTGTAACAGGTTTATCATCGTTTTAAGGTGTTTTTTGCTCATATAGGATGGTTTTTTGTCGTTTCACATGCATTTTGCATTTACGCCTACTCCATCTTAAACCTAGCAATTAACATTCTGACCATGGACTATGGTATTTGTAACCATTAGCTCCTTGTCTTTACCATTTTTATTCCATGGATAGGGCTTTCCTCTCATGAGTATCCTCATTTAGAACCTATTTTGTCTTTCGATACTCATGATGCAGCTGTCTTAGGTACATGGGAATCTTTTTTAGCTATTTTTCACGCCAAATTGAGCCTCATTTTGGTCTCTTTTTACAAGCTATCCCTTTATAGGACTCCCCTCCCTTCTAGAGTTTCTTTAGGCCAAGGTCTAACTCCTTAAAACAGACTTGACTGTCGAGTTAACTTGTCCGTTCAAGCTCATTAAGAATATGTGAATGGGCATCCACATTGGTGGTAGGTTACCTCTTTCTTGGACCATGTGGAATAATACGAGAAAGGATCACTCTCTTTTCTTTGGAATTGAGAAGAGTATTCTCAGGTACAGGTTTATCACTTTTTCGGACCTGAGGGACTAAATTTATGGAAAAGGAACTCCCAGTATGAACATAGTTTTCTCTTTTACGTGCTCTGGTTCTAAACATGAAAAAGATTCTGAGTGTACTTTGTGTTTTTTTATGCTCGTTAAACACTAAGAACAAAGCATCGAGTTTATTGTTGTAAGCCCCATTTCTCATACTCAAATGGATCTTTCTGAGTGATCTTTCTTTCATTCACACTCGTAAAACTCAATCTATATGCTTCTCTCGAAGGAGCATTGGGTAGGTGGTAATTTAACCTTTTTCGGACCTCCCTGACTAAGTACAAAAAAGGTTCACCTTTTCTTCTATGAAAGTTAAGAGAGTTCTTCTGTGGTATGTTTTATACTTTTCCGGCCTCAGGAGACTAAATTGGACGAAAAAGGACCCCCCTAGAGTCTTCTTCGAAGTTTTCAGACTCTCTAAACATGAAAACACCGAGTGAGCATGTACTAGTTCAGGCTCATAAAATCCACGAATCAGTGACACTATCAAGCATTATTCCCTCTTCTCTTCAAGCTTGTTAAAAAATGAAGAGAGATCCGAGTTGAATTTCCTGGACTCGTTAAAATTTAACAGGGAAGGTAAGCAAGACGTTTTCTTTTGATTCTCAGTTAGTGGAAGCATGTCATCCTTGAACAAAGCACTCTATTTTTTTTCCGATACTCATGTCTCAGTGTTCACTTTCAATTCAGCTATTACTTTGAGTTTCTTACTCCTCCTCTTGTCAGTTCTATATGGGGAATCTGATCATGTCTCCTACATGACAGATAAGTCTAGTTGTTCTATCTATAAAGTTAAAAGCTACCTTGGGTCATCTCTGTGTCATGCTCACTATTCAAGGACTTAACCCTGTGTCTGATCTATATCCTAATTCCATCATCGTCATATCTATTATTACTTGTGTCTCCCTTCCTTTACCCAGTTCCTAGTCACTCTTGTGATCCATTGGAGGATCTATTTCCTTCCTTATCACAGTATGGTTCTGCATCAGCTTTTCTTGACGATGAAGACCTAGAGTTTTGATGATTGTACCTCAGGATTCACTCTCATTATTGGTGAATTCCTTTGCTTAAATTGTCGATTATCACCTATTGATTGACAATCTGTTGAATCCGTTCCATGTTCGAATTCAACTTACATCTATTCACATGGCTTGGATCGTACTGGTTCTTTGGGGTTGTTTATGAAGACCTTAGTTTCCTATCTATGGACTAAGTTGCGCAAGATTATGTTATGGTTATTTACACAGCTTCCAGATCTTTGAAGACTCATCATTATTGTATATTGTGGCTTTGATCCACCTTTGTAATATACGTGGTCTTGTCCCCGTACTATATGATGCACTCAAATATTGTAAACGAGCTAGTGTTCCAATATATTGAACATAACATCCTCAGATATGACTTTCTATATGACATTTTTATGTATTTGTTTCAGGTACTACCTCTGCTCCATTGAACTTCTGAGTTCTCCAAAGATAATGATTATAATTTATTTTGGCCATCACTTCCCTTTGACCTCACACATTAGGGGGCATCTGTTATCAACCCAAATGGCACTTCTCCGTCTGAGTGCCGACTTTCCATATGTTGGTACACAAAAGGGTACACTATAGGATTGAAGTTTGCCTAAACACTATAGATGGGAATCACATGAGATGAATTTACCCTTTGACCAACTTGCCATTTTAATTTTCTATATGTTGATTTCCGTACACGAATATCTCCACTGAAACTCGTGTACATACACGACTATATCTGTTGACAACCCGCGTACTATACGCGACTATTCTCATTGCAACTCGCGTATAGATCTGTACATGGGTTTCCCTTAAAGCAACTCATGTGTCATACTTGGGTTGCCTATATCAATAGTTGCGTACACATCCATTCAACATTAAAAAATATAAAACACGATTAATGTAGATTAGTTGAGCCCTAATCATTAACCATCTCAACTGTCTCAACCTCTTCAACCTTCGAAACTGCTCTATTTCCCAAAGTATAAATAAAGGCCTTGGGGAGGGCATTAAGAGAATGAATCTTGGAGAGCAAAGTTATGTTGGTGGTATATCTTCAGAAGTCTTTGGAGGAATAGAAATCAGAATCCTTTGGTTGCAGAGGATTCCTTGTTTCAGGCATTGGGTTGTACACTTATCTCATTCACTAATTGTTAATAAAGAGAATTCTTCTTCCAACTTTGTGTTGAGTCTCTTTCATGTATCATGGTTGATGAATATATTTTTAAGCACTATAAATGTTTTTTATCTAACCTGTTATATATACATGTATAAGATTGTACTTGGAGAATTTTCTCTTTGCAGGTGAAGGAGGTGCATCCCAGAAATCTTTGGAGAGAAGCAGAGCAGGAGAAGAAAAAGCTTGGACCAACCGTTGGTAATCGGGTGAGTCCAACATCTCTTCCTATTTCCTTTCTGTACTTTAAAGCTAATTGTCTGCAAGTTTTAGAAGTACATTGGTAACCCCAGACCCTAGGTTACAAGGGTGTTTATTCCTGAACAACAACATTGTTTGTGGGTTTTTTCTTGTTTTGGTTTCCCTTACATTTCTTTCCTTTCTTCTTCTTCCCACCAGGCTGCTGATTTCCCTTTTGAGAGGATTGTGCAAAAACATTTGCATTATGGGGTGAGGGGGCAGCTTTTGCTACCTCCATCGTAGAATGTTTGACATACAACTCATGAAGTTGTTTAGCCAAACAATCTACAGTGGGATATTTCATAGAACCAACCACACCATTGACATGGGGTCTAGGCTTAGGTTTCTTTACATTATGTGTTGGCCTCGGTGCATCAGGGATGTTTTCATATAAAATCCCAGATTGAGAATATATCAAATCTAGTTGCTGGGCCCTGAAGATAGCCTCTTCCTCATTGGTCACTCCCGAAGTAGATACATCCTTAGATATATAAGGCAATAGGGATTTAAGGAACCATTCTAGTAAAAACTAGAAAGGAATAGTGACTTTGATAAGGCTCTTCCATCTTCTCCACTCTTGGATGTGATCTGAAATATGAGTGGCCTTGTCTTGCTGAAAGGTAGAAAACAAGTCTATCCTGAAATCATATCAGACAGGAAGTTGGAAGTGACTAAGGAATAGATTAGCCAAGTCCCAAAAAATATCAAACGCAGCAGAAGGCAGTTCAATGTACCATTTTGTTGCGGTACTGGTCAGAGTTCTTTGGAACAATCTCAACTGAAATGTATCACCGTTTAGTGAGTTTGAAGAGCACCACAAGTGGAAAGTGGTGACATGAGCTCCTGGGTCATCACCATTTTTTCCTTTGAATTTTGGAATATCTGAGGGAAGCTTGGTAGGAACAGGTGGCCAGGACGAGTTTAGTCTCACTGGGTCATTCATTAGCTTCGACAAGTATGGCAAGTTTAAAGTTTCCAGAAAGGGAGCTTGGGTCTAACCGGACCATGAAAAGTACCAGCTTAGGGATTAGAGGGACTTTCCCCCATGTTCCCCGATGTGAAGGCAAGGGTGAGGTGGGGTTTCCCCCTACTTCTGGTTATGAAGTGGTCGGGCTGCTTTGGAAAGGATTCCACCCATAAGTAAGTGGATTGTTTATGTGCGGTGCAGTATATGAGGTTCGAGCTGCCCCAATCAAAACTGGGGTTTGGAACATAAGAGCAAGTATCCCTCCACTAAAAAGTGAGAAAGGAGAGATCGTGAAAGGAGCTAAAACCGGAGTTTGAAAACCTTGACCATAAGGATTAGGGTTTGAAAACTGCACCCCTACATATGTGGGTGTTGGACCTACATATGGAGTGGATGGGGGAATGTGCCCCCCATTCCAAGGAAATCCCTAGACAAATGAAGAGGATCCTATAGGACCACTCTGAGCAGTGTGTGCAAAGGAAGTAGGAACAAAAGGCACACTAGGAATCCCAGTGACCACTCCACCAGAAGTACCTGCTAAATTTGTGGAAGCCAGTGGTTGAACCACCCGGCTAGCTAGAGTTGAAGGTTTAGTAGGTATACTTGTTCTAGGGGAACCAACCAGGGGAGGTGGTACCCCTTCAGCTGGAGCAGCTGAGGTGGGTGTAGAAGAACTTTCTCCTGCAGTAGACATTAGTATGCCCAGAGGGACACCAATCACTGATGAATTGAAAGGATGAACCTAGACGATCATAGGGTCATTTAGGCCAGTTAGAGGTGAATTAAAGTTCCTTGCAAAATCATCAGCTTGCAAGTCTTCTATCTCAACTGTAGTTAAATCAAATTGGTTTTCCCTAAGTTCTGGTTCACTCGGAACTTCACTAACTCCTATTGGTTCGAAAGATCCGTCTATGTCTAATCTCTGCCTTTGAGGGGGAGGAGGAGGTTCCATCGTAATAAGCAGAGGAAGTTTTTGCAACCTTTGAGACCTTCTGAGAGATTGGTACTCCATGATTGTAAATTTGAATCTTCACACCCTAAGGTCAGATAAACACAGACAAACCACATAGAAATCACTAAGAAAATTTCCTAAAGTCTCAACAATCACAAGGGGTATAAGATATGCTTTCCTGAAGAAATTTGAGAGACAGTTTCTTGGCGTCCTTGAAGAGGTTCTTAGGCACAAGTGAAGGAATCACCCACCACCCTCCTACACTTTCAACGAGGGTTACCTTCCAAGCCTGTCCAAGGTGAACCATAAATAGCCTTCTGGTTTACTTGTGTATAAACCCTATATGTCAAAGAGACTAAAGGATACCTTAACTATATCAATAGTCTGGGGGGACAGTCGCAATACTGGTTCGTACGCATGGGCAGCATAGTAAAGCCCAAAACTCTATCTAGGATAGAATCCCCAGATGTGCAAAAACCGTGGTCTATGTTTTGATAAGGAATCAGAGGGTTATCTCCTCAGTCCAAGCCTCCACGCGACCTCGTGCTTAACTCCTGTTTCAGAGGAGCTTCCCAGATACTACCAAAATAGAGAAGGATTTACCTATCGCTTGTCCAACTACATCTAATTTTAAACACTTGTGGAGAGTTTACACTTCCTATCCCATAAGTCTAGCCTAAGCTAGTAGGTGTATGACCCTATAAAACAAAACTTACTAATAAATTTTAAATTATAGCATTCATTTTAAGGGTTGTTCTTTATCAGAGGGTAAGTGGCGTGAATGACTGTGATATTATAGACTCGATAAGAAAAGTAAAAAAGGTGTATAAAATGAATTCCAAAACAAATTACAACTACTTAAAACAAGCTTCTTTTCTTTTTGTAAATATGAGCTAATGAAATTACAACCAAGTATGAGAAGACCAAGACTTGTTTTTGTAATTTTTGAAATTTTATTCGAAAAATACTGAAAAGAAAACTACTATATGCAATTGATTGCAAATGTTTCAAATGTTTTTCTTCACTTTTCAAATTCTTCAAAAACTACTATGCACCTAAATGCAAATGTTTTTCAATATGTTTGAATAATTAGACCATAAAGCAAGAAATATGAAGTATAGCAGACATGCAAGAACCAAATTCAACCACTTAAGGAGGAGACTTGGCAAACACCTAACTTGGTAAGAAATCAATGAATAAAATCCACTGAAAACACTAAAGGACAAGCGACAAGCTGATACTACCCGAAAGCAGTAAAGAATACAAGGTATCCAAAATCCTGATCACTGATTCAGATACACAGCACTGAACCTATCACCCAACAGGAGATCCTACCTCAAAATGCTAAGTGAAAGAAGACTCAAACAATAAAAATCAAAGGCTTAATGAAAACCACAAAGCATGGTGTATAGGACTTTCAAACTTGCAGGAAGATGCTAGCAATAGAAGACCTTCAAGCAGACCAAAATCCAAACAAGATAGGGACAAGCAACCCTCCCTAAAATTTTGTGCTGCAACAAGACGTATGCGATTGTCTTATAGAGAAACTTGTGTACTGTACACGACTGTCTTATAGAGAAACCCACATATACAAGTGTATGTACGTGACTATGTAGCACAACAACCTGCATACACAACAAACAAAAAATTCAAAAAGACAAAATAACAAAGGTTTCTGGGCACACTATTGCAAATCAAAGGCAAGATAGACAACCACACATAGAAACTGAGCAAAGACTGGGCAAGTATCTATAGGACTAACCCATAGCAGGTTGGAATCCCTAGCGGATTCGCCAGTACTGTTGTTTAGGATATAGCACCCTTGTAACCTAGGGTCTGGGGTTACCAACTTACTACTAACTTGCAGACAATCAACTTTACTAGAGAATGGAAAGCGAATAGGAATAAAGTCTTAACTTACCCGATTACCGACGGTTGATCCAAGCTTGATCTTCTCTCACTCCTATTCTCTCCAAAGCTTCCATGGATGCACCTCTTTCACCTGCAAAGAGCAAATCATTCAAGTAATATCTCATGCATATATATATCAAAGGTTAGATGAACAATATATCAAACATATAATCAAATATATTCATTAACCAAAATACATTAAATAGACTCAACACTATATTTGAAGAAGAATTCTCTTTATTGACAATCAGTGAATGAGATAAGAGTACAACCCAGCTTCTAAGACAAGGACTCCTCTACAACCAAAGGACTCTGAGTTCTGCTGCTCCAATATTTCGGAAGATATACCACCAGCATAACTTTGCTCTCCAAAATTGATTCATTAGTCCCCACCCCAAGGCCTCTATTTATACTTTGGGAAATAGAGTGGTTTCGAAGGTTAGGGTGGTTGAAACAGTTGGGATAGTTATGGATTAGGGACCAACTAATCTCATCTAATCGCATTTTATATTTTTTAAAGTCAAACTAAGGTGTACGTGACTATTAATGTAGGAAACCTCCATATGACACGCGAGTTGCTCGAAGGAAACCCACGTACGCCAATGTACGCGGGTTGCAATGCAAATACTCGTGTATGGTATGCGAGTTGCAATGTAGATAGCATGTATGCAACTCAACACTTAAAAAATATATATAGCAAGATGGTTTGAGGGTAAATGCATCCCAGTTCATGCCCATCTATAATGTTTTGGAAAACCTCAATCCTAAATTGTCCTTTTGTGTACCAACATAAAGAATGTCGGCACTCTGACGAAGAAGTGCCATTTGGGTTGATAACAAGGTCTACCTAGAAATCAAAATCTGAATGATTCGATAATGGTAGTCGTTGATAAACTCAGTAAAGCAGCTCATTTAATAGATGTAAAGACCACCTACAAAGCTGCTAATATGGCTGATATATTCATGAAACAAATATTTTGTTTACATGGGATACCAAAAGTTATAATTTCAGACAAAGACCCTAAGTTTACGGGCAATTTTTGGAAGTCTTCATTTAAAGGCCTGAATACTACTTTAAATTTCAGTACATCTTTTCATCCCAAAACGGATGGACAGACTAAAAGGGTGAATCAAGTGTTGGGAGATATGCTCAGAACGTATGTTAGAGAATAGCCAGGTAAATGGGAAGATTACTTACACTTGGTAAAGTTTGCTTATAACAATCACTACTAAGCTTCAGCAAGATACAACCCATTTGAAATTATGTATGGTAGAAAGTGCAATACCCCCATCTCATGGAGTAACCCAATTGACAAGTTAGTACTAGGACCTGAACTATTAGAAGAGATGGATTTAATTGTAAAACAGCTGCAAGGTAACTTAAAGGTGGCGCAAGACAGACATAAAACTCAAGCAAATCTTAAATGAACTCAGAAAGAGTTCCAGGTGGGTGAACATGTTTTTATAAAGGTAAGGCCTAAAAAGAGTTCTTTGAATTTAGGAAGTTGTGCTAAATTGGCACCCCAATATTGTAGGCCTTTTGAAATACAGTCCAGAGTGGGACAGGTGGCATATTAATTGGCTTTACCGCCAAATTTAAAGGTTCATAATGTTTTTCATATCTCTGTATTAAAAAAATATGTACATGATGCTACTCATGTTATAAATTGGAATGATGTGCAGGTGGAAATCGAAGGAGATTTTCTGGTGGAACCAGATTGTATCCTTGATAGGAGGGAGATATTGCTTCAGAATCGCACCATTGGGTAGGTGAAGGTGCATTGGAAGCACCTTAGTCCAGAAGAATCCACCTGGGAATTGAAAAGTCATATGTGGGCAACATATCCAATTTTGTTCCAGGGCAACTCTAAGGAGGATGAATAAAATAACATCGAGGAGGATGTTATATTTAAGGGGGTGTGCATGTCACATAACCCAAATTTCAAAAACATTTTATGTTTTATGAGACATTATGTTTTAATTGTATTATAAAGTTTGTAATTAATGACCAAGTGGGGTCAAGGATAGTTGCATTTAATTGCTGAATATTTTATTAGTTAATAAATGAAAGATGAGACAACAGCTTGAGGAGGCTGTTAAATGAGTGTTTTATTGACCATTTGGTGGAATAGTCTGGGTTTAAAGCAGATTGACACTTGCCAGCATCCTCAAACTACTTCTAGCTATTGCAGGAGGCAACTTCCCTATTTTTGTGGTCATGTTCCCCAAGAAAGTGGAACAAGAGAAGGTGGCTCATTAAGTGAAAAGTTAACCCAAAAGACCTAGGCATGATGATAAAACTACCCATTGAATTTATCTAAGGCTGCCCATTCTTTACTTGTGAAATTCCTGAGTGAAATTTGGTGCACAAGAAATTTGATGGAGGGGACAAGCAGAATTGTTTGAGTGAAAAGTGTTGATTTACTGAACTAGTGCAGTTGTTTTGAGCTGAGTTCTTACTACTACAGACATAAATATTTCTATTGATTACTTTGTGGAGTTGCAGAGGTTTCTAAACCTATTCTCTTACCTAGTGCTTTCAACTAGGTGGACCAGTAAACAGGCTTGAGGGTCCTAAGATTGTAAGTTCAGTTGTCTTCAAGAGTTGGTTGGGAGGAACGGGCTCCTTAAGTTGTTGTATCCTCTGCTATATTACCAGGTTCTACATGTTATTTCTAATTTATCTATGCAAGTATGGAAATCCGGAATGTATAAATTTAAGATTTAATGCATCCATATGACTATTTGTTATTTAGTTAAATCTTTTATTGATAGAGGATTTATAAGTTCAATTTTAGTTATGTATTAGAATAAATAATTTAGGGTTAGTGTAAATTTATTGATAGATAAAAATACATGACTGTATTTTTCCACACCTTCAAGAAGGTAGTACTTTAGTACAGTAGGTGAAATAAGTATGATGAATAAATCAAATTAGGAAGTGTAAGAATATTATTTATTTACTTTCAACTATTAAATCTATATAGGAATGTTTATCAAATACATTCCTCTATTTTCAGAAGTTCCATTATCTAAAATGCATCTGTAAAAATTATGAATATAAACTACGAAAAAAGAATGTTTATTAAAAGTCACTACACCATTTATGTAACCGTGTTTCTTGTTAAGCACAGTAATCACATTGTTTTAAAGGTTAAAACTAATACCTATAATTATTAATTATTACATAAAACAGACAAATAACGTAAATAGGATTAACTTAGATTTTAAAATCAGTATGATGAAATTCTAGTAAAAACTTAGGTTCTGCAACTAACAACTAAGTAATTTCAGTAATACTATCAGCAAAACTTCAGATATCATTTTCATCAAAGTGAAAGCAACAATAATACAAAGTTTTAATTTTTAAACAAAATACAAACCCTAATTAAGGAAAATTGTCAACCAAAACTTTCCATCTTTCTTCTTTCCAGAAAAGGGTTTTTACAGTTTAACCCATATCCTAATTCTCCATTTTACAATTATAATATCTATTTTATAAATGCATTATATTAAATAAAAATTACACAGAAACACTATTAGACTGCTTATTAATTATATATTAAAAAAAACAAGAAAAAATAAATTAAATAATCCTAATCAAATTTACACAGTCGAGATCGGGTTGTAGTAACAAACCCCTGTTCCTTTTATTCTTTACATACACCAAATATTTATACTAAAAATATAAACAGAACTAACTTTCATATTAAATGTCCACAGATTACCCTCTTTTTAATAAAAACAAAATGATGGACTTTTACTGCAGCGTAACCTTTCCATTTCCTTTTATCAAGTTCATCAACTTACATAGGAAATTTTAGCAATAGGGTCCTTTAAAAATTCATTAATTATAAGCTTAAAAAAACTGAAGTTTCGATTACAGAAAATTAAACCATGACATCCAAGTCTATCAAAGACTCTTTCCTAGTCAGACCTATCTTATCTCGTGGAGTAAGAAATATCAAGCCGAAATAAAGGGTACGGAGAAATGCGAGCTGTTGCAAACCTCCGATATTGAACTAAACATATCTCTCAAACCATATACTCAGATTGAATTATGCTAAAAACCAATTTCAGATCATGAAAATACCTTTAAAACAAGCTATGGTAGGCCCTTTAAGATGATCTGTAGAGATATTTGTACCTCTTCAAAGTTGGCTAGAATTTTCAATTTTTGTTGTTAAAATTATACCAGCACAAAACTAGAAAAAAAAAATTTGTTTGGCCTGACCAGGTTCAGAGACCATATTAGATTATGGCACGAAGATCTTGGGCCAATAACAGTCTTTACATAAATTGCACAAGAGAAATAAGAGAAAAATAATTGAAGAACAATATGAGAAATCTTCCATTAATTTGGTATTCACATTATGGGTGAATATGTAATACAACATCAATGAATAATTCAAATAACTACTCAGGTAGTTGAATCTACCAACCTAGACTGACTCTAGAGCTAACTAAGAGTAAGAAAATCACAATAATAGCCAACTAGTGCAATTGCATATCACTAAATAAGTTAATAACCAGTTACAATCAGTAACTGAAGGGGGTAGGTGCAAAAAGGTGATGATATTCCCATGAATCATGCAAAATGGTGCTAGAGACACTGGAAGTGATATAACTTATGGGGATTAGAGCACAACTGAGGATAATTAATGACCTATTGGGGTGAATTACTGGACAATGCTGGTGGCACTCCGAGTGGGTTCCTATAAAATAGGGATTGGTCCCTGGAGCTTCAAAATGCATGCATACAAGTGTAGTAAGTGGTAGATGTCCACTAGTCATGTCCCCCATGCACTGGTGAAGTGATGAGACCTCCTAAGCTAGGGAAATTAAACAAATAAACTTTATGTGGTAAAAGGAGACAAAGGGAGGATTAATAATAATCCTAACACAGTATTTGGGTCATGTTATCTCAGAAGAAGGAATTACAATGGATTCGAAAAATATTGAAGCCACAATGGATTAGCATACTCCAAAGAATGTTATCGGCTTTAGATATTTTATGGGTTGTGTAGACTACTATATAAGGTTCATTAAAGGATTCTCCAAGATCACTCATCCAATTACATTGTTGCAAAGGAAGAATGCAAAGTTTGTATGGTGTGGAAAATGTGAAGAAATCTTTTAGTAGTTGAAGAAGTTACTTACCAACACTCATGATTTGAAGATTGTAGATCCAAAGAAGGATTTTGTAGTGTGCACATATGCTTGCATTGAAGGATTAGGTGGAGTGCTTGTGCAACAAGGCTTTGTGATTTTCTATGAGTCAAGAAAATTAAAAGAGCATGAAAATAATTACTCAAATCATTATTTATAATTAGCAACCATATTACACACTCTCAATATGTGGATAAATTATTTGTTGGGAAGAATATTCGAGCTTGGGACATACCACATGAGCTTGAATTTTTTTTTGATCGACCAAGCTTAAATTCTAGGTAAACTAGATGGATGGAATTTCTATGTGATTTTGATTTTGAAATCAAACATGTAAAAGGAAAAGAGAATAAGGTTGCAAATGCCCCGAGCAAAAAATTCCATGCACCAACATTAAGTATATGCAAATTAGATTTGAGAACAAGAGTTATTGAATCCCAAAATAATGATGAAAGGTACCTTCAAGTAAAAGAGAAATTGCAATAGGGAAAATTAGATGAAATTTGTGAAGGATACAAGTTCAGAGAATATGATGTTCTTCTTTATAAATGTAGATTGTATATTCCAAATTGTGCATATTTGAAAATTGTAATAATGGATGAAATTCATCAAATTCCATACTCTGGTCATCCAAGATATCAAAAGACAATAACAATAGCAAGAAACCAATACTTTTGGCATGGAATGAAGAAGGATATAGCATAATACATATCTATATATCAGAAATGTCAACAAGTCAAGGTAGAGCACCAACACCCAGCAGGACTATTGCAGTCTTTTCCCATTCAAGAATGGAAATGGGAAGTAATTTATATGGATTTTACAACATGATTTCCAATGACAGTGAAGAAGCATGATACAATTATGGTTATGGTGGACAAGCTAGGAAAGGAAAATCATTTTTTTCCTGTCAATTCCACTCACAAACAAAGTGACATAGCAGATATTTTCATGAAGGAAATATTTAGATTGCATGGATTTCCCAAGGCAATAGTTTTAGGTCAAGATGCAAAATTCACATCTAAATTTTGGAAAGGGTTATTTCAGCAGTTGGGAACTCGGCTGAATTTTAGTACATCATATCATCCTCAAACAAATGCTCAAACTGAGAGGCTGAACCAAGTTCTTTATGACATGTTGAGAATGTATGTGATGGATAAACCATCTAAGTGGGAGGATTACCTACACTTGGTACAATTTGCATACAATAGTGGACATCAAGCATCATTGAGAATGAGTCCATTTGAAGCATTGTATGGCAAAGCATGCAGAACGTCGATGAAATGGGATATTCTAGTGAATAGGATATTGCTTGTTCTCAAAATGCTCAAGGAATGGAACAAGAAATTGTTAAGATCATGCATAATTTAAAGGCATCCCAAGATAGACATAAGAGTTATGAAGATTTGAAAAGAGTGCACAAGGAAATTAAAATTGGGTATCGTGTTGATTTGAGAGTAAGGCCAAGGAAAAGTTCCATAAAGTTGGAAAGTTGTTTCAAGTTGGCACCAAGATATTGTGGGCCATTTGAATTTATTGATAGGATAGGGCCAGTTGCATATAGGATTGCATTGCCTGCTAAAATGAGAGCTCATAATGGTTTTCATGTTTCTTTTCTTAATAAGTATGTACATAATCTTAATCACATAATTAATTGGAATGTAATATAGGTGGAACCCGAGGGAGAGTTCCAAGCGGAACCTATCTGCGTCATTAACAAGGAGGTAGCATTGCTCTAGAACCGACCCATCGGACATGTAAATGTGCAATGGAAGCACCTTGGTACTGATGAGGCTACATGGGAGTTGGAGGATGTCGTGAAAGTGACATAACCAAAGTTTGTTCAATTTTTTAGAACACCAAGGATGATGTTATTATAAAGGGGAGGGAAATGTAATACCTCCATTTTTTACGCTTAGCCATTAAATTTATATGTAAATATTGTGTATATGTGATATGATTCCTAGCGTGGAGATCAAGGCCAAGGCCTGGCTAGTGAATGCTCGGGTTTTAAAGGCAAGTAACTTATATTTTATTATCCATGTGTTAGTAAGCCATGGGAAATTGTAAAAATATGTAAATATTTTCTATGCAAATAAAATACCAAGGGATGGTTATGGAAGCAACTAAAATGAGGGGGAGGGGTTATATCGACTAGGGAGATGTGAGGTTGTTGTGGGATTGAACCCATTGTCCCCATGTTGACTAGTTACACTGACATTTATTTATGTTGTAAGATGGTATCTAAGAAATCAAATCATGAATTAATGAAGCATGGGAAAAACTCAAAAAATTGTATGATTGAGTATGGGCATAGTTTAAATTACCCACAAGTCATTTTTCCTCATGTAAATTCGTTTTCCATCATCCCCTTTCCATTGTAGGACAAAAATACATCAATTATCAACATGTTATGCATTCCCAATAAGGAAAAAATGCAAAAATCGTAACCAAAAATTAATCCTTGTTTTAGAGTGTCCAAAATGCTTAGAAATTCACATGGATGGTAAAATCCAATGGGGAATCTATATGCGTAAACCTTGGGGAGAATTTGAGAGAATCAAAATCCTAAAAATCCATGGGAAGACCCATATTTGGAATCCTGAAAGTGGAATGTCATGATTGACATTCATGTGGACAGAGTTTGGAAAAATCTAAGAGTGGATTGAAGAGGGAGTGAGATAAGAGGTTGAATTCACTTTATAAACCACATGAAGGAAAGAATCTCTAGAATTTTAGTAGCATGTACCTTTTATGACCACCCTGAAGAGCATTGGAGGGAAGGGACACATAAGGGAACGTGTAGCAAAGAAGGGAACCTTCCTTGTGTTAGGTGTGGTAGGTATTGTCGGTTCCAAGATTGTTTCAAGCCAGATTGAGATGCATGTAGCTCTTTGGTTGTCATTGGCTTAGCGATATCCTTTAGTACCTCTCTATATGCTTTATAAACCTAGTTGTGTGCTGGATTAACATGAGTACTTGTGTCTATGGCTATGAGTGAGCCTAAGTAGTTCCTCCTTAGTGGATACATAGCCCATGTTGGGGGTGGTCTCTCAACTAAAAAATATAGGTTGGACAGAGACCTACATTTGGGTGGAACATTGCTCTTCCATATCTAGTTGCTTGGGAAATTTTAATTTAAAAAATAAGTGTTTGTTGTTGTCTCTAATTATGCCTAATTTATGTGTTACGGTTGATTGTTCATTGTGTTAAATTGAATGATCTGACCCAACATGAAACGTTCAATTAGATGCATGTGAATGACATGAAAACATGATTATTGTTGTGTGTAGTTTTATTGTTATGTCGGTGATGAGTATGCTTGTATAAGAATGCTATGTTTGTGCATTAATAGAGTTTAATTATGTTGTGTATGTTTAATATGAATTTTCACATGCATTTAGATGACAATAAATTTGTAATATGGCCATGGGGAAAAATTTAGCACCCTGGGTATCATTCATGTTCCCTCTGCTAGTCGGATTGACGGGAGGGAACATGGCACAAGAGGAGTTTTTTCAATTTGATTAAGAAACTTGTATCTAAATAAATCTCACAATCCTGCTCCTATTTTATTTCTACATTTAGTTTTGTTTCAGTTTGTGAGAATGAGTTTTTTCCATAACAACAATAAACAAGCAAAGATATGGAACATAGAACATAGAGCACGATTTTAGGAATTGGTTACAGAACATGTTAATAAAATGTAAAGGTTGATAGGATTAGTTCTTATTAAAAGAAGAATGAATCCATGCCCAAGGGAGTGAAGGCATGGGTATATGGTTCTTGGTGCCTCACATGAAAGCATCATCTGACAGTTAGAGCGGATGTTAACATAAATTGTCCCGTTAAATTTTTTTGACATTGCACAAAGTTTGTGTAAAATTATTTAATCCTCCCATGACTCAAATAAGTCTCATATTAGTTTCTTTGTTTATAATCCACTTAAGCAATCTCCTCAAAATTGAAGAAAGGTTCTTGCATTACATTTACAAATCTTTACATATGACTTTGGGAATTTTATTAAAGTATTGTTAGAATAATACTTTGCTATATTATGCACTTGGTCTAGGTGAATAATACATTACATGTTATTGGGCATTAAATGCGACAGTCGTCGCACTGTGCGCCGTTGGATCTTAATATGGAAAGGATCCGACAGCGCATAGTGCGACGACCGTCGCATTTAATGCCCAATAGCATGTAATGTATTTTTCACCCTTGGTCTATATTTCATCAGTTTTATTTTCACATTGACTTATCCCCATGGCTATTAAATTAAAATTTTAATAACTATCCCTTCCAAAACCGTGGTTTTCAAATTATGGTTTCGAAGGTTTTCAAATTTTATTAACTATCCCTTCCAAAACCATGGTTTTCAAATGATGTTTTTGGATCCGAAACCAAGATTTTATGTTACGTTTTGGGTAGGAAACTTTTTATATATTGTAAATGTTTTGAAAACTTGTGAGCTTAAAGATACAAAATGGTTGAAAATAGAAGATTCAAAGTTAATCAAATATCAAAATGACAACTAGAAGAGTCAGCATGCAACACAAGATGTTGATGATTAGTGCAACAAGTAGGTGGAACAATTAAATACCAAAAGTGTCAAGTTTTCTAGATAAATGTTATTTTAAGTAAATATGTTTCAATGTTCATGGTAACTACCCAACATTTGATGAAGATAAATAGTATCACCAATCACAAGGAAAGAGGGGGTTTGAGATTTAAAGATTTTTTTTAGGGCGTCTTGTTGGATAAGTTTTGTATGTGACCTTGAAGGGATGTTGTAATAGTGTGAAGATTGATTTTCCTAAGAATTCTTCCTCTTATTTTTGTCATTTTGTAAAATTTCTTTTTCGTTGGAGCTCTTCTTTATGTAAACCTAACCTCTTTCCTTCTAAGTTATGAGATGAAATATAAGTTTTATTTATAGTTATTAAACATATGATGTGATATTTTTTCACTAGTGTGAATTGATTATTTACTTGTTTTGAACTAACGTGGCACTAATATATTTATGGAATAATGGTCATCATTGCCCAACATGGAATATGTGTTGCTTTAGAATTTTTAATTAACATCTTGAGTAGTTTTCAGGAAAGCTACTTGTAGTATGTAGTATCCCTGATCTGATATCATATCAGAATATTAACTCTGCTGCAATCATTAATTAAAATTTGAAATGAAAATTTTGCAATTAACCAGTCACTTCTTGATACTAGGCAAAATAGGAGTGGTACTAATAAATTTATAAAAAAGGGCAGCGGGATGATGGAAGAAACCAAATAAAATTTCCTAATCACATGTATGTTGGGTACCATTTATTTTTTGAAATCAGCTCCACTAAAGTATACTTCCACGCATGTGGGTGTCCCAACCGTACAAACTAGGAGAAAACAGTCACATCCATTCAATTGGGGTTTATGCAAGGTTCAGATGTTTTATCAGACATGTAATATACAAAAAATAAGGGTTCATAAGGTTAGGAACTGATTTTGAATGATTGGGGCTGTTGGAATGATTTGGGAAAAAAATAGCAATTTGGCTCCAGAAGAACCTGTGTAAAGGAGGCTGTCTAAACGTGGTAAGATCTCAATGAGTTATACATATGAGAGCTGAGATGGGTATATTGGTGATTTATCATCCTACATAAACTTTCATAATGACATTTGAGTGCATAAAACTTCCATAATAATGAAAACAATGAGACTAGTCAAAATTTCCTAGTCAATGAGCAAGGGTATGCATAATTTGATAAATTTCGAATCGGATTTAGTTAATACCTGATATTAATGTCCTACATAGATTAATACACCATTTTTCACACATCAGATAACTTAATTCTTCTTCCCATGAACATTAATTCATTCTTATTGCATAAAACTGATAAAAAAAACATCAAAGGGGAAGTAAAAGGCTCCTCTCATGAAAATTTATCATGAAAGCTCTGGAATAGAAACCTTACTAAATTACAGAATTCATAATGAGTGAATGGGGTTGAGAATCTCATAAGAGGGTTTTTAGAGCTGATCTCCTCAAAAGGGGGTCCAAAACTATGGATGGGAGGCCCAGAACTAGCAACAAGCTTGGGACTAGGAGTGTAGGTGAAGTTCCCTTCACTGGAGCTCATATTCAATGGATGGATGGATGCTGCATAGGTAGAATTGAATCTTAGAGTGTTTATCCTTGGCTCATTGTAACCTACACTAAAAATTGAAAGGGAAATAGAAGAGAGGGGAATGGAACTTGGGGTGCATTACCCAAGAGACTGAGGCTCATCACTCAGTATGAAGCTTAGCTCCACTCAATACAAAATCATTCATCAACAAAACTAAATAATGGTGCTCGAATTAACTTTAAGTATTATACCTTGGGTGAATTTTTAAGTAAGTCAATCACTTGTTGAGCGATTTTCCCTTGCTAAACCCTAACCCTAGCCAAGTGGTGTTCCCTCCTTGAGAAAATGGTATGTATGAGTCATGTGAGAAGTTTCCTTGTCAATAACCTTTCATTCAAATTAGAAACTACACCCTCCTTAGGCCCAAAGTTTCCTGCTTTTGCTTCTGACATCTTTTCTACACTTTTTGCTTGTGTAACTGTTATAGAGATTTTCACCCCACTAGGTGAATCACACATTGTATGGCCTTCCCTTGTAATGCTATAGACTCATTAGTCCCTATGGACCAATTTTTGTCTTTTGATGTATCCTTGACCATCCCTAAAAACATTAGAAAAATGATATACGCGGCTTTTTCCACGATAACCGCGTACATACGCGGGTTTGACCCCTATAGTCGCGTACATTGGGATGTGTGCATAATCAATAGTTTGTTTGTCCTAAATGAATTGGTGACTCCACTGGGGATGTTCCTTGTTTTTATTTGGGGGTTGGGGGCATAATGGACTTGATATTATTGACTTGCTTTTGGTTTCTCTCTGTTTCTGTGTCGCATTTTATATATGTTTGTCCATTGACATTCCCCTTTATTGGTTCGGCCTTGACCTGCTTTTTACCACTGCCTTCTCTGTATATGCGGGTTTTTGGACAATAGTCGCATACATATGCGGATGTTTGGCCAAAAGTCGCGTACATACGCAGCTATTCTTTATACAGTCGCGTACATCCTCCCTTTTGGTGAGTCTGATGTTGTGGGAAGTCGCTTGGTGGGTTGTGAGTGTGGTTGGGTCTTCCTTGGGTCTGAAGTTGTCTGTTGGATGCTTCTTTTGTGACCAGAGACCGTTCATGCCTATCATAGGTATCACGTCTATACTGGCATATAGGTTAGGCCCACCACCGTTTGCATTTTTCATGACCTTATGACCATGTCACTATATCCTTAGGTACGAACCCACTCTATTATGTCACGGAACCTTCTTGCTGCTATAGAAGTGGCATGATATGAGTGGTAGAGCCTCACCTTACATGGGTACCCTAGTTAGCACCTTATTTGCATTTGGTTCCCATGCTGATGTTTCCCCCTTTAGGGTGTGGGAGTCCGTTTTCTAGTATTGCCATGACATTTAGCAAGAGCCTCATACTCCTCTTGATCTTATGCTGGCCTGTTTCCCCCCGGACTCCCCTTGTATCAAGTTGTGGATGCATTATCATGAGCTTTACCTGTCTTATTGAGATTTATGCTGGCTCCCCTGACATTGTGTTTCAGCCATATAGCCCGAGCTTGTCTCATGTCTAGCCATGCAGAGCCTTTATTTATATCCTTCGCAGCTTGATTCCCTTTTTACCGGGAGGGGATTTTCCCCCGAGTGTTGATATCCTACACATGTATCCTTGCATTGAGCATAGGTATGTTCCACTGCTTGGAACTAGTTTGTTTGCCTTAAATGACACTCGTCTCCTCCTAGTTTGTAACTATAAAGCTAGTTTATTCTTTTTTTAAGATTTTCAAATAACTGAAAAGACCCAAAAAAATCAAAAAACTAAAAAGCCAGACAAGAAAAGATATTATCTTTGGCAGCTGTCGAGTCGTGTCGCCTTCGAACAGAGCACTTTATATCACATCCATTGGTTGGGTTATAGTTTGACTTAGGAGCTGTACTCGTTATCTGAGTTTTATCTCCACCGACTGGTTAAGCTTCCAGTCCCTATGGAGCCTCTATTGATGCCTCCTGCGTCATAGAGATGTCCCAGTTTGTATATCGAGTCTATGCTGCCTTCATTTAGTCACCATACGCCGTTATGCTCTTGTTCGAAGGAAGTTGAAACCTGAGTCGGCCATTCCTCAGTTATCTTGACTTTGCATGTCAGCCATTCCCGGTACAATTACTGGTTCGTGCACCTTATGATCGAGTTCTTCCATATTATACATCCTTGCTGAGTACCTCGTGTTAGATGATGGGGGATTCCCTAATGCCCTCCTTCCAGCGGATTTCATCCCATCGACTTCAGATCATTTATTCTGGGATTGGAGTCTAGAGTCATTTTGAGTGCCTTGAGACTTGCAGTCATCAGTGGCAGGTTCTCTCGCCATCGACAGTTTTGGGAATACATCAATGTCCCCTGATCGATGGATTCTCTCAAGTGTTCGACCTCAACACATTTATTCACACTTGTTAGTTTGCACTCTAGTACCTTGATTCCCATTTTAATTATTGGTGGGTGATCTCGCGTCTGTTAACAGTATACATCAATGACCGGTAATCAGACGATGGACTACTATGTTCGACCTCGATACCTCTATTCGCATAGTAGGACATGGACTCATAGCGGTTTTGTGTAGAAGACCTTCCAGATTGGTGGCATCCACTATATGCTACCTCCTTGATCGTGCCAGTGTTCATGAGATTTCAGCTCTCGTGACTTGTTCCAGTATATGTCAGACATTTCCAGCCACTATGGAGATCTTGATCTGTTATATATCTTCAGCCTTTGTGGAGATCATCGTCCTTTGTATATCTTCATCATGGAGATTCTGATCTATGTATATTGTACGTGGCGATGACCACATATGTGTTATCATGTTTCATGCCTATTCATGGCCATTGTACTCTTATGTATCTGGGACTGCTAGATGTATTCGCAGTTATATGCAGAGTTGTATTATGGTATTATGCTGATTGGGTGGCTGGTCTTCCATTTGGGTACTTTCATCACTTCACTTCTGGGATGGACTTATAATTTATTTCGGCCATCCTATAACCCCTCTGATCTCATCAATTAGGGGGCATTTGTTATAGCGTATTTCACCACACTAGGTGAATCACACATTGTATGGCATTCCCCTGTCCCGCTGCAGACTCATTAGCCCCTATGGACCACTTTTTGTCTTTTGATGTATCATTGACCATCCCTAGAAACATTAGAAAAATGATATACGCGGCATTTTCCCCAATAACCGTGTACATACGCGGGTTTGACCCCTATAGTCGCGTACATCGGGATGTGTGCATAATCCAAATATTTTTGGAAGTTTCCTTGACTTGGATCTGACTCATTCAACTCCTGGCCTTCCATATGCGTTGAGATCGCTCAGATTCGACCCTTCATTGTCCCTTGTGAAGCTATATAAGGAACCCCTTGGTACATTAAAGGGGGGGATAGATAAGAGAGAATTGAGAGTATCGAAACTATAGTCCATTGTTGCCAAAACTATACTTGAGTCTGCATCCCTTTGTCCCTTTGGAGCACTGTTGTGTTCTTCCCAAGCTTTCCTTTGTTAGTGAGCTTGCTATCGGAGTGATGGAGGATTGAGGTGGTGGAGGCCCAAGTGGGGGATTCAGTTTCTCCGGTTCGCAGACGTGCCGTCAGAGGTTGTCACTTGTAATCTCTAATTCATATTAATAGAAATATCTTTTCCTATCCAGTAATGTGTATTTGAATGAATGTTGCATCCATTGGAATATGTCAAATGCTTATACATTATTGATTATATATGCTAGAATAGATCTAACACCATGAAATATAGTATGCTTGTATTGTTTACTTGTTGTTGAGGACGTGCTATAGCAATTCCAGCTGAAGATTGGAAAGCTCAACGGGGATCTACTTCAACCATCCGGAATAAGGTATGAGGTTCGATCCTTTAGTGTTAGATGTTTTTATTTCTATTGCATATTGGGAAAGATTGATTTCTGGAGTCTAGCTGTCTGTTGTGGTACCCCAAGCCATAGGAATTTCTCTCCGTAACAGAATTGGCGACTCTGCTGGGGATGTCCCTTGTTTTTCTTTGGGGTTGGGGGCACAATGGGCTTGATATTATTGACTTGCTCTTGGTTTCTCTCTGTTTCTGTGTCGCATGTTATAGTATGTTTGTCCATTGACACTCCCCTTCATTGGTTTGGCCTTGACCTGCTTTTTACCACTGCCTTCTCTATATACGCGGGTTTTTGGCCAACAGTCGCGTACATACACGGATGTTTGGCCAAAAGGCGCGTACATACGCAACTGTTCTTTATACAGTCACGTACATCCTCCCTTTTGGTGAGTCTGATGTTGTGGGAAGTTGTTGGGTGGGTTGTGAGTGTGGTTGGGTCTTCCTTGGGTCTGAAGTTGTCTGTTGGATGCTTCTTTTGTGACCAGAAACCGTTCGTACTGATCTCAGGTATCATATTTACACTGGCATATAGGTTAGGTTCACCACCGTTTGCATTTTGCATGACCTTATGACCATGTCACTATATCCTTAGGTACGAACCCACTCTATTATGTCACAGAACCTTCTTGCTGCTATAGAAGTGGCATGATATGAGTGGTAGAGCCTCACCTTACATGGATACCCTAGTTAGCGCCTTATTTGCATTTTGGTGCCCATGCCGATGTTTCCCCCTTTAGGGTGTGAGAGTCCGTTGTATAGTATTGCCATGACATTTAGCAAGAGCCTCGTACTCCTCTTGATCTTATGCTGGCCTGTTTCCCCTTGGACTCCCCTTATATCAAGTTGTGGATGCATTATCATGAGCTTTGTCTGTCTTATTGAGCTTTATACCGGTTCCCCTGACATTGTGTTTCAGCCATATAGCCCGAGCTTGTCTCATGTCTAGCCATGCAGAGCCTTTATTTATATCCTTCGCAGCTTGATTCCCTTTTTACCGGGAGGGGATTTTCCCCCGAGTGTCGATATCCTACACATGTATCCTTGCATTGAGCATAGGTATGTTCCACTGCTTGGAACTAGTTTGTTTGTCCTAAATGACACTCGTCTCCTCCTAGTTTGTAACTATAAAGCTAGTTTATTCTTTTTTCAAGCTTTTCAAATAACTGAAAAAGACCCAAAAAATAAAAAAAATAAAAAGCCGGACAAGAAAAGATATTATCTTTGGCAGCTGTCGAGTTGTGTCGCCTTCGAACAGAGCACTGTATATCACATCCATTGGTTGGGTTATAGTTTGACTTTAGGAGCTCTACTCGTTATCTGAGTTTTATCTCCACTGACTGGTTAAGCTTCTAGTCCTTATGGAGCCTCTATTGATGCCTCCTGCGTCATAGAGATGTCCAAGTTTGTATATCGAGTCTATGATGCCTTCATTCAGTCACCATACGCCGTTATGCTCTTGTTCGAAGGAAGTTGAAACCTGAGTCAGCCATTCCTAAGTTATCTTGACTTTGCATGTCTGCCATTCCCGGTACAGTTACTGGTTCGTGCACCTTATGATCGATTCCTTCCACATTATACAGCCTTGCTGAGTACCTCGTGTTGGATGATGGGGGATTCCCTAATGCCCTCCTTCCAGCAGATTTCATCCCATCGACTTCAGATCATTTATTCTGGGATTGGAGTCTAGAGTCATTTTGAGTGCCTTGAGACTTGCAGTCATCAATGGCAGGTTCTCTCGCCATCGACAGTTTTGGGAATACATCAATGTCCCCTGATCGATGGATTCTCTCAAGTGTTCGACCTCAACACATTTATTCACACTTGTTAGTTTGCACTCTAGTACCTTGATTCCCATTTTCATTATTGGTGGGTGATCTCGCGTCTGTTAACAGTATACATCAATGACCGGTAATCAGACGATGGACTACTATGTTCGACCTCGACACCTCTATTCGCATAGTAGGACATGTACTCGTAGTAGTTTTGTGTAGAAGACCTTCCAGATTGGTGGCATCCACTATATGCTACCTCCTCGATCGTGCCAGTGTTCATGAGATTTCAGCTCTCGTGACTTGTTCCAGTATATGTCAGACATTTCCAGCCACTATGGAGATCTTGATCTGTTATATATCTTCATCCTTTGTGGAGATCATGGTCCTTTGTATATCTTCATCATGGAGATTCTGATCTATGTATATTGTAGGTGGCGATGACCACATATGTGTTATCATGTTTCATGCCTATTCATGGCCATTGTACTCTTATGTATCCGGGACTGCTATATGTATTCGCAGTTATATGCAGAGTTGTATTATGGTATTATGCTGATTGGGTGGCTGGTCTTCCATTTGGGTACCTTCATCACTTCACTTCTGGGATGGACTTATAATGTATTTCAGCCATCGTATAACCCCTCTGATCTCATACATTAGGGGGCATCTGTTATAGAGATTTTCACCCCACTAGGTGAATCACACATTGTATGGCCTTCACACAGCTAGACTCCAGAAATCAATCTTTCCCAATATGCAATAGAAATAAAAATATCTAACACTAAAGGATCGAACCTCGTACCTTATTCCGAACGGTTGAAGTAGATCCCCGTTGAGCTTTCCAATCTTCGGCTTGAATTGTTATAGCACGTCCTCAACAACAAGTAAACAATACAAGCATACTATATTTCATGGTGTTAGATCTATTCTAGCATATATAATCAATAATGTAAAAGCATTTGACATATTCCAATCGATACAAGATTCATTCAAATACACATTACTGGACAGGAAAAGATATTTCTATTAATATGAATCAGAGATTACAAGTGACAACCTCTGATGGCACGTCTGCGAACCGAAGAAACTGAATCCCCCACTTGGGCCTCCACCACCTCAATCCTCCATCACTTCGATAGCAAGCTTACTAGCAAAGGGCAAGCTTGGGAAGAACACAATAGTGCTCCAAGGGACAAAGGGATGCAGACTCAAGCATAAGTTCTGGCAACAATGGACTATAGTTTCGATACTCTCAATTCTCTCTTATCTCCCCCCCTCTTTAATGTACCAAGGGGTTCCTTATATAGCTTCACAAGGGACAATGAAGGGTCGAATATGAGCGATCTCAAGGCATATGGAAGGCCAGGAGTCAAATGAGTCGGATCCAAGTCAAGGAACACTCCAAAAGGATTTGGATTATGCACACATCCCGATGTATGCAACTATAGGGGTCAAAACCGCGTATGTACGCGGTTATCAGGGAAAAAGCCACGTATATCATAGTTTATATAGTTTTCAGGGATGATCAAGGAAACATCAAAGGATAAAATATGGTCCATTGGGTCTAAAGAGTCTGCAGCGGGACAAGGGAAGCCCATACAAAGTGTGATTCACCTAGTGGGGTGAAAATCTCTATAACAGATGCCCCCTAATGTATGAGATCAGAGGGGTAATACGATGGCCGAAATACATTATAAGTCCATCCCAGAAGTGAAGTGATGAAGGTACCCAAATGGAAGACCAGCCACCCAATAAGCATAATACCATAATACAACTCTGCATATAACTACAAATACATATAGCAGTCCTGGATACATAAGAGTACAATGGCCATGAATAGGCATGAAACATGATAACACATAGATGTGGTCATTGCCACGTACAATATACATAGATCAGAATCTCCATG
>LPNX010947924.1:0-14985 GCA_001517045.1 Pseudotsuga menziesii
ATCATTTGCATGATCCATTTTTGTTTTTGGTGTTAAGAAATTATTCATTTGTAAGTTTTTGATATCTTATGATTCTATTATCTTAAGGTTGGTAATACTTACAATATCATTGAAGCACTTGAAGTTGCTTCAAATATCTACTAGATTTTATGAAGGATTTTAATATATATATATATATATGGAGGAAATTATAATTAGTTGGCCCATATTTTAATTAATCTTTTTCAATTAATAGACTCTTAATATTACTTTTAATATTTTACCTAATATCGTGTATTATGAATGTTTAGGTTAAAATTAATAAATGAATTTTTACTTTAAAATTAAATATTTATTATTATTATGGTGGTGGTCATTTCAAAATTTGTAAGCAGACGCATGTTGGAAGATGGTTCCACGTTTGAGTCCCACACTAAAAATCCAAAATGCAAGTTTGAGAAGGAAATTTATAATGCATATGTGTTATCTACATGGTCTTCGATGAAGACCCTCATGGGAATAGAGACATCCCATTCTATTTCTTAAGGAAATTGTATGTCGAGTTTATTTTGGGTAAACACATAAATTACTTTGATATTTTAGAGTTCCATGGGGTAGAGAATGGGATTCCCCAAGATAGGCAAGGGGAAAGGACTGATCCAAACCATGTGCGATGACCTCAACACACACCAAACCCCCCTCAGTTATATCCTTCTACAGGTCCCATGATTGATGACACACATGAGGAATTATTCCATTTGGCAGAGACATTGCTTTGACATGGGAATATTGTCGGGTGGGAAATGTAGGCGAAGGGGTTGGCACATATTAGGTTCACCTATCTCGGGCTGGAACATCACACATAGAGGATCCACTTAGGCATTGAAACCCTATGTGATCTAGAGATCACACTAGACATGTAGAGGGTTCAGAGCGTCACGTCATGCCACATCCTTGCACAACTTATGGAAACATATGCTACAGTCTTTCTTCAGAGTTTCGCAGCGATGGGTTACTCCAATATGTTAGTCAAACTCATTCTTCACATAGAGTCTTATTTTTTATATCACAGTTTTCAATTGTTTCATAAATTATTTATATTTTAATTATTTTACAATTTACATGAACACATTTACAAGTAGTGTCCAATGACACTCGAGATTCACATATTTCGGTCATTGATGCTCATGATATTGATGTAGTAGTCAATGTTGCATATGATTTTGGTGCTTCACGATTACTTGTAAAAACATTACTTTTTAACTTCTCATCACTGTTTACATAATTATAGTAGGAATCAATAAAAATATTAGGGGCAAAACTTACTCCATGGGCTATTTTTCCATGATTATTTCAAAAAAAAAAGAATGGTTGATTTTCATTTTCTGAAGACCTATTTCACCCAATTTTGATGGGGTGATTTTTTTCACTCTAAAAATCATGAGATTATTATATAGACTATATAAAATCCTTAGAAATTAAAATATTTTTATAAAAATATAGCCAAATATTTTATAAATGACATTTTAAGAATTGGTAAGATTCGCCAAAGTTTCTACACTTTTAAATAAGCATGGATCCTTAAAATTATCCCTCATAAGGATTGACATGTTTAGTACATCTTAATCTTGATAAAACATATTTTATTCATGGTGGGACCGATGAGTTTGTTGCATCTGAGGCAGGTGTGTCACAGGTAGAGGAATATTCACAATCACACGTATTCTTTTAATTATGCTTTTAATGATCAAACATGTACGATTTTAATTATTTGAAATTATCTAATTGTATCTTTATGTTTTTTTATGTAGAAACATATGTTTGATAGACATGCCACCTGAGCGACCTTGCTCTTTGATGGATATGCCCATCGTTTTAGTTCATTTTCAATATTTCACCCACTGGTGATCCACCTCTTCTCATCCCCTATGTATATGTATATATCTCTTATTTTGTTGGCACCCTATTACAAAATTTCTTGTATCTGTGTGTCCCCAATTGTCCGTACATGTAGTATAGTTTTCTTTGTACACACAAGTAGCTTTTTGGTGCACCTATTGATTGGCTGACATTGACATATATTCTCTTATGCATATTCCTAGTGAGTGATTCGTGCTTGAAGAGAACCCAATTGGGGCCACTAGTGACCCACCTCTCCCCCAGGTACATGTATGTCTCACTTTCTTTCCAAAAGTCATTGTCCCTCCATGTAGTATAGTTTTCTTTATACGTGCAAGTATATTTTTGATGCACCCATTGATTTCCTGACATTGAAATATATTATTTTATTCATTCTTATAGTGAGCCTACTCTAGCCTAGCCTATCCTACTCTAGCATACTCTAGCATAGCCTAGTTTAGCATAGCCTAGACTATCCTAGACTAGCTTAGCCTAGCCTAGCTTAACCTAGCCTAACCTATCCTATCCTATCCTAACATAGCCTACACTACTCTATTCTATCCTAAATTAGCCTATTCTAGCTTAGAATATCCTTCTCTGGCCTAGCCTAGCCTAGCCTACTCTACATTATCCTATCCTTCTCTACCTTAGCCTAGACTAATATGGCCTAGCCTAGCCTACCCTTTCTTAGTCTAACCTATCCTACCCTATCCTACTCTATCCTAGCCTACTCTATCCTAGTTGAACCTACTCTAGCCTAACATAACTTACTCTAATGTATCCTACCATATTCTATACTAGCCTATCCTAGCCTACTCTAGACAAATCTACTATACTAGCCTAACCTACACTATTGTAGTTTATCCTAGCCTACTCTAGCCTAGCCTATCCTACCCTACCCTACTCTAGCATGGCATACTCTAGCCTATCCTACTCTATCCTAACCCATCCTAGCATACTCTAGCTTAGCCTAACCTATCTTATCCTACTCTATCATATCTTAGGCTAACCTTTCCTACTCTATCATATCCTAGTCTAACCTATCCTATCCTAGCCTACTCTAGTGTAACTTAGTCTAGCCTACCTTAAGCTACTCTAGCCTAGCCTAGGAAACTTTAGACTAGGCTACCCTAGCCTAACCTACCCTACACTATCTTGCTCTACCCAAACCTACTCTAGCGTATCCTACCTTGCCCTACTCTATCCTAGACTAGAAAACACTAGACTAGCATACTCTAGCCTAGTATACACTACACTAGCCTATTCTAGCTTACCCTACTCTAGCCTAGCCTAAGCTAACCTACTCTATCATTCCTTACCTAGCCTTCTCCATCTTACCCTATCCTAGAATAGTCTAACATATCCTTCCATAGTTTACTCTATCATTTCCTATTGTCTCCTAGCTTAACCTACTCTAGCCTAGCCTAACCTACTCTAGACTAGCCTACTTTATGCTAGCCTCCTATGCTCTAGCCTACTCTAGCCTACCCAACTCTAGCCTATCCTAGCCTACCGAAATCTAGCCTATCCTATCCTATCCTACTCTACCCTAGCCTACTTTAGTGTATCCTATCCTAGCCTACTCTAGACTAGCCTACTCTACTCTAGGCTATTCTAGCCTACCTAACTCTAGCCTTGACTAGACTAGCGTACCCTAGCCTAGCCTAATATATCCTATCCTTCTCTATCCTATTCTAGCCTAACCTATCCTAGCATAGCCTACTCTATCCTAGCATACCCTACACTATTCTATCCTTTCCTAACCTAACCTTCTCTAGCCTATCCTAGCCTATCCTAGTCTACCTTATCATAACCTACTGTAGCTTAGCCTAGTCTATTGTAACCTACCCTATCCTACTCTATCCTAGACTAAGTATCTATCCTACCTTAATATGCACTAGCATATCCTAACGTACTCTACTCTACCCTACCCTACTCTAGCATATCCTACTCTATCCTATCCTAGCATATCCTACTCTAGCTTAGCCTAGCCTACTCTAGCGTATGCTAGGCTACTCTAGACTATCCTATCCTGCCCTAACCTACTCTATCCTAGCTTGCTCTATCTTACTCTATCCTAACCTATCTACTCTATCCTACTCTTTCCAACCCTACTCTAGCCTAGCATAGCCTATCCTAGCCTAATTTATCCTATCCTACACTAACCTAACCTAACCTAGCTTAATCTAGCTTTTCCTAACCTACTATAGCCTAGTATAGACTAGCCTAGTCTAGCCTACCTAGACTACTGTAGCCTACTCTATCCTAGCCTACTCTATGTTAGCTTAACTTATTCTATCCTAACCTAACCTACTCTAGATTATCCTACTATAGCCTATCCTTCTCTATTGTAGCCTACCCTACTCTACCATAGCTAAGCCTTCTCTATCCTAGCCTACTCCATCTTACCATGACCTATCCTAGGTTATCCTACTCTAACATGGACTAGCCTACTCTAGACTAGCCTCGTCGAGCCTAGCCTAGTGTACTCTAGCCTAACATACTCTATCATATTCTACCCTAGCCTAGTCTATCCTAGAAAACTCTAGCCTAGCCTAGTCTAACCAAGCCTCTCCTAGCCTACTCTATCCTATCTTACCCTACCCTAGCTTAACTTACTTTAGCCTGTCCTAACCAACTCTAAACTATCCTACTCTAACCTAAACTACTATACTTTTTCTTACTTTAGCTTACACTACTTTATCCCACCCAACTCTAGGCTAGATTAACCTATCCTATTGTAGCCTAACCTAGCTTAGGCTACTCTAGGTTATCCAAGCTTGATTTATCCTAGCTTACTCTAGCCTATCTTAACCTGCTATAGCCTAGCCTAACCTAACCTACTTTATCCTAGCCTACTTTATCCTAACCTACTTTATCCTACTCTAGTCTATCCTATTCTACCTTAACTTACTCTAGCCTAGCCTACTATAGCCTAGCCTAGACTATTCTAGCCTAGCCTAGCCCATTGCACTCTAGTCTTCTCTATCTTAGTCGAACCTACTCTTTCTTAACCGAGCCTATCCTAGTCTACTCTATCCTAGTATAGTCTAAGATACCCTACCTTATCCTACTCCATCCTATCTTACTCCATCCTAGGTTAAGGTAGTGTAGCCTAGCCTACTCTAGACTAACCAACTCTAGCCTAGCCTATTGTAGCCTAGCCCACTCTATGCTATCCTAGGGTACTCTAGCATAATCTAGCCTAGTGTATCCTAGCCTACTCTAGCCTAGTGTATGCTAGCCTACTCTAGCCTAGCATACCCTAACCTATCCTAGCCTATTTTATCCTAGCCTAGCTTAACCTACTCCATCCTAGCCTAGCTTACCTACTCTATCCTAGCCTAGCCTACTCTATCCTATCCTATCCTACTCTAACATACTCTAGCCTACTCTATCCTAGCTTGGCCTACTCTCTCCTAGCCTATCCTAGTCTAACATACCCTATCCTAGTGTACTCTAGCCTACTCTAGCTTACTCTAGCTTACCCTAGTCTAGTCTATCATACTCTAACCTATCCTCACCTAGCCTACTCTAGCCGATCCTACTGTAGCGTACTCTACCCTACCCCACCCTAGCCTATCCCAATAGACTCTATCCTAGCTTAGCCTACTCCACTCTATCCTGTGCTAGCCTAGCCTAGTCTACTCTATCATATCTACTCTAGCCTAACATGCTCTACTCTAGCTTAGCTTACCGTACTCTAGCTTGTCCTATTCTAGCCTATCCTACTCTAGCCTACTCTATCACGGCATACTCTTTCCTAGGCTATCCCACTCTATCCTGGCCAAGTCTAGCTTACCCTAGCCTAGCCTAGGCTAGCCTAATCTAGCCTAGCCTATCCTACTCTAGCTTAAACTAGTCTAATCTAACCTACCCTATCCTACTCTATCCTAGGTTAATGTGCTCTAGCATAGCCTAACCTACTGAAGACTAGCATACTCCAGCATACAATAGTCTAGCATACTCTAACATATCATACTCTAGCCTACTCTACCTAAATCATTATGACATCTCAATTATAATATCGGGATTATAATATCCGGAGGGAAGGTAGGAGAACCCACAACTATATATAGTTCTAGCTCAAAAAAATTTAGCGAGGGAATCACGGTTAAAATTTTGAGAACCTACAGCCTCCAGCAAATCTTTGAAATCCGAACATATAAACAGAGCCAAACATAAAATACTTGCAGTCAAATTGATAGAATGAAAAAAATATACGCCTGAGATTTTATATAACAAGAGATTAAGATTTTTGAATGTTCTCACAATGAAAAGCAGGGTTTCCTAGAAGAGAAAATAACAATAACATGTACCTTTGAGTTTTTCAACCCACCTTCTCTGGAAGTTGTTTGCTACAAGAAACTATCAAATCCAAACCAGGATTTTCCATTCCTTTTGCATAACCATGGCATCATGGTCAAAATATTTAAAAAGAAGGTAACATAACCCAGAGCCATACATACCTGTAATTCAAACTAGTTCTTGGAGACTAAAATTCATTGAATTTCCAGCTTTCTCATTCAAGATCAGCCGGATCTCAGCAAGAATCCGTTCCCTGACGCGCAAGTGGCGAAGGATGATCCACAAGAGCCACGTTGCCAAGCAATTTGTCGGAGTAAACTGCTAGCTCGACGTCAACTTTCGCTTCCATGAAAATGAAAAACAGGTCGAGACCAACGTGGAACAATTTCATGAGTATCCAGACACCCGAGCACCCTCTCGGAATTCGTCTACTGCTTTAAGCAAAACCCGGAGCAACCTCTCGGGCCCAACGTCGAGCAATGTCATGAGTTTCGAGACACACTTGGGATTCAAGAACCTGAAAGCGGTGGCCGTCATGGCGTCGTCAAAGGCCTGGGCGAACCTGACTTGCTTGAACTCGCTGAGGCTGAGACACCCGGTGTCTATCCCTACCGCCACCAGGCAAATCGATTTCCCCGCCTGAAATAGAGGCCTTGAAGTCCAAAGAATTGAACTACAGATTGGTCGTATAGCGCTGCTGCCTCCACGTATTGGCGTCCGCATTGAAGATCCCATCGCCGAGGAAGTCGTGGCCAAGCTTGAGCATGTGGGCAAGATTTCCCAGGTCGGCCGTTATGATGCAGAAGAGGAAAACACATAAATCGCATCACACAGACCATCGACGTATAGACCTCGCAACGTATAGTTTCCATCGTTTTCTTGTGTTTGGAACCATCCATCGATTACATATAACACTCACTCACTCTTTCTGGAACGGATTTCTTTATTCAAGATTTGGGCCCGTATCATGCTTTCGAAGATTTTCGGATTTTTTCGCTTTGCTTTATTCGAGATTTGGGAGTCATCATTTTTAGAAAAAAAATGTGTTTTTTCTGTTTACTTTATTTAAGATTTGGAAATCGGGAATATCATTTTGAGATTCTTTTGTGTTTTTTCTAGTTTTTGATTTGGTATTTTATATAGGTTTTTATTTGGATTAAATATTCCACATTTTTTCAAAGTTTTGATTTAGTATTTTATATAGGTCTCGATTTCTTATTTTATAGGATTAAATTTCTCATCTTTCAGTGAATAAGATTAATAATTGAATTGGTATTTTATATAGGTTTTGATTTCTTATTTTATAGGATTAAATATCCCACATTTTTCCTAAGTTATGATTTCGTATTTTATATATGTTTCTATTTCTTATTTTATTGGATTAAATTTCTCACATTTCACTGAATAAGATTAGATGTATTAGATAATTTTTTTTGAGATTTTTTTTAATTTGTATATAAAATTATGTATTTAATATAGTTCAATTCATGAGTTAATAAAGAAATGGCTTAATTAATAAAATGTTGAAATAAAAAATTTTCACTTTATTCAAGTATCTTTGAATAATTTTGTATAGTTTGTTTGAAATTTTTTTGTTACTTTAATATAGTTTAATTCATGATCTAATATGGTTTAATTAATAAAAGTGGAGGTAAAAATATTTCACTTTATTCAAGTATTTTTTTAAATTTCTTTATAGCTTGTTTGACATTTTGTTGTACTTTAATTTATAATCTCATAAAGAAATGGTTTAATTCATGAAAACATGAGGATACAAATATTTCACTTTATTCTCATATTCCCTGAAAAACAATTTAGCCTCTTAGAGAAAATTCACAATATCTTAATAGCTTAAAATTATATATTATTATCTACATTACAGATATTTGATTCTACAAGTCATATTAGATAATTTTTTTCATTAATTTAAAATAAAAAAATGTGAAAACCTTTACTTTAATATAAGAGATTTACCCTTCTCTCAATATATATGTTTTATGTTTTCATACTATCTATATGTAGGAAAATTGTACCCCCCTCTCTTAGTACACGAATATTACAAACTCAATAAAGTATAATGATATTTTGAATAAAGATAGCCATGTTCCATACTCTTCAATAAATACACTAATGCAAGAGCATTAGATGAAAATAGAAAAAACAATATTTCTATTACACTATTGAAATTAGCATTGTTCTATAAAGTAAATTTAAGTAACTTCTTAATTTTATGAGAATTTTGAAATGTTTATGTAGTTTATGTTGTTTTTACAATACTCACTTATGTTTTGGTTTGGTTTTTGCTTTTATGTATACTCTAAACTATTTAATTTTTAAATCTTAATTGAACACACACACATTTTATTTTTGAAACTTAATTGAATATTCTTATATATGATAGGAAATTACTATAGAATTGTAAATATTAGTTATATAAATATCATTAATGCATGTAGTTGTAATAATATTCATAAAAAAATATTTTATTTGTTTTGATACAATATTTACATATTACAATAACTCCAAAAAGAATCATATATTTCATAATAATCATGCCTATATCTATTTTGAATTTTATTTGGTTTTGTTATTACATGAAATTCTATTCTATTCATTTATATTTGTATGGAATTATATTATAAGATTTAATATTTAATTAATGGATCACCTCGTAAAATAATGAAATGAAAAAACGTCTTTGAGTTTCCTTTTTTGATGATTTTGTTCACTTTATTATATAAATGATACTTTGTTATTTGATGGAGGATTTGTAAATTGTTATTTGGAAATAGTACTTGCATTATATCGCATATCATTTGCATGATCCATTTTGGTTTCTCCGATTTAAGAAATTATTTCCTTTGTATGTTTTTTTATAGCTTATGATTCTATTATATTAAAGTTTGTAATACTTAGAACATCATTGAAGCACTTGAAGTTCCTTCAAATATCTACTAGATTTAATTAGGGATTTTAATATATATCTATATATTTATTTTGGGCGGAAATTATAACTTGGCCAATATTTTAATTAATGTTTCTCAATTAATAGAATCTTAATATTATTTTTAATATTTTACCTAATATCATGTATTATGAATGTTTAGGTTACAATTATTAAATGAACTTTAACTTTAAAAGTAAATATTTATTATTATTATGGTGGTGGTCATTTGAAAATTTGTAATTGGGTTTCTCGCAGGAAGATGGTTCCACATTTTAGTGGCACTGTAAAAATCCAAAATGCAAGTCCTAGAAGGAAATCTATAACGCTTATGCATTATATTGGTTTGGTTCAAAAAATGTGAGCCTAACACCGAAGCTAAGGCTAGTTAGACTATATCGCACTTCCATCTTGTAAGAGTTAGAAATTGCAAGTGCAATTATGAAAACTAAAACACAGGCCCATGACCTTTATTTTTTATTTTACATTTCAGGCCGCAAACAATGGAGGTGCAATAAAACATGAAGGCATTTTGACTAGGAAGCAATTTAGAGGATGAATTTTGAAGGTGGAGATTGACAAGGTGGATTGCAATGGAAGGCATGTCACCGTATTGTTTTGAGCTGATTTGATTTTTTGTTTTTGTTACTTAATTTAAGAAATGTTTAATTAAAACAAACAATCAAATATTAATCCATTTTGGAATTTTTTCTTGTTACATTAAGAGATAGCACTAATTATGAAGAAATTTCCATAATCAATCCAGCAATAGCCCAAACCAAAACCCAAAACAAAATCCAAACACCGAACACATGGAGGAGGAACACGATATGAATTGGAAATTCTTCCTCGTTTGGGTGCACATTGAGACGCCTTAGTTAGATTTTAGAGTGGGGGACCACATAAGTTGGTCATTAGGTGAGGAACTAGGTAGCATAATGAATACAATTTCCAATTCCTAGGGAACACTGTACAACATTATGTTCTACAGGGATTCCGAGAGGCAATACTATTCCACTGGGTTGAGCTACAAATATGTAAAGAAATTAAATATAACAAAATACCAAATTTTTTCACTATTCCGGGACACTAGCACTTGATTGGTTTCTCCCACTAGTTGACCATACATTTCTATATAATGGTGCACAGAACCAAATATTAAATCCAACTGGATGGATCGCTGGTACATGGTCTTTGATGAAGAGCCTCATGGAATAGAGACATCCCATTCTATTTCCTAAGAAAATTGTATGTCGAGCTTATCATGGGTAAACATGTAAATTAATTTGATATTTTAAAGTTCTAGGGGGTAGAAAATGGGATTACCCAAGATAGGAAAGGGGCGAGGACTAATCCAAACCATACTCAACTACCTACAAGTCCCATGATTGATGACACACTGAGGCATTATTCCATTTGGAAAATACTCTGCTTCTGCATGGGATTTTTGCTAAGGGAAATGTAGGCCAAGGGGTTGGAATATCTAAGGCTAGCCCATCTCATGTTGGACCATCACACAGAGAGGATCCACTTGGGTTTCCAGACCCTACTAGATCTATAGATCACACTGGACATGTAGACGGTTCAAAGCATTGTGTCATGCCACACCCTTGCACACCTTGTGGAGACATATTCTATGGGACTTATTCAGAGTTTCAAAGTGATGGGTTACTCCAATATTCAAGTCAAACTTGTTCTTCACATAGTCTATTATTTTTTGTATCACAGTTTTTGATTGTTTCATAAATTATTTCTATTTTAATTATCTCACAATTTACATGAACACATTTACAGTTTATATCCAATGAAACTCAAGATTCCCATATTCCGGCCGTTGATGCTAATGATATTGATGTAGTAGTCAATGTTTCATATGATTTTGGTTCTTCACCATTACTTGAAAAAACATTACTTTTTAATTTATCATCGTGATTTACTTATTTATAGTAGGGATGGGCACATTTAATATATCTTAATCTTGGCACAATGAGTTTGTTGCATGTGAGATAGCTTCGTCACAGGTAGAGAAAGATTCACAATCACATGTTTCCTTTTAATCATTCTTTTAATGATTCAATATGTATTATTTTAATTATTTGAATTTAGCTAATTGTATCTTTATGTTTTTTTACGTAGCAACATATGTCAAATAGACATGCCACCCGAGCAACATTTATCTTTAATGCATATTCCCATTCTTTTAATCTGTTTTTAATTATTTCACACACTCATGACCCACCTATTCATGTCCCTAGGGTATATGTATATCTCACTTATTTGGTTGGACTATTACAAAAGTTCGTGTTTCTTTGTGTCCCCAATTGCCCCCCCATGTAGTAGAGTTTTCTTTGTATATGCAAGTATATTTTTGGTGCAACAATTGATTTGCTGACATTGACATAGATTATTTTATGCATATTTATAGTGAGTAAGTTTTACTTGAACAGAACCCAATCGGGGCCGTTAGTGACCCCCCTCTCCCCCCAAGTAGATGTATGTGTTGCTTTCTTTGAAAACTTCATTGTCCATCCATGTAGTATAGTTTTCTTTGTACATGGAAGTATATTTTTGGTGCACCCATTGATTTGATGACATTGACAGATATTATTTTATTGATCCTTCTAGTGAGCAAGTGGTTCTTGAATAGCACCCAATCGGGGCCAGTAGGTGACCCACCTCTCCCCCCTAGTTACATGTATGTCTCTATTTCTTTGAAAAAGTCATTATCCCTCCATGTAGTATAGTGTTATTTGTACATGGAACTATCTTTTTGGTGCACCGATTGAGTTGTTGACATTGACATATATTATTTTATGCCACCTTCTAGTGAGAAAGTGGTGCTTGGAGAGCACCTAATCGAGGTCATTGGTGATCCACCTCCCCCCAAGGTACATGTATGTCTTGTTTTTGTTGAAAAAGTCAATGTAGGATGTAGATAAATTTTCAAATATTTATATAATTGATCGTCTTATATCATAAAAGCATTACTAACAAAATTTGTAAGCAGACACATGTTGGAAGATGGTTCCACGTTTGAGTGCCACTCTAAAAATCCAAAATGCAAGTTTGAGAAGGAAATTTATAACGAATATGTGTTATCTACATGGTCTTCGATGAAGACCCTCATGGGAATAGAGACATCCCATTCTATTTCTTAAGGTAATTGTATGTCGAGTTTATCTTGGGTAAACACGTAAATTACTTTGATATTTTAGAGTTCCATGGGGTAGAACATGGGATTCACCAAGATAGGAAAGGGGCAAGGACTGATCCAAACCATGTGCGATGACCTCAACACACACCAAACCCCCCTCGGTTATATCCTTCTGCAGGTCCCATGATTGATGACACACATGAGGCATTATTCCATTTGGAAGAGACATTGCTTCGACATGGGGAATATTGTCAGGTGGGAAATGTAGGCCAAGGGGTTGGCACATATTAGGTTCACCCATCTCAGGCTAGAACATCACACATAGAGGATCCACTTAGGCATCGAAATCCTACGTGATCTAGAGATCACACTAGACATGTAGAGGGTTCAGAGCTTCACGTCATGCCACATCCTTGCACAACTTATGGAAACATATGCTATGGTATTTCTTCAGAGTTTCGCAGCGATGGGTTACTCCAATATGTAAGTCAAACTCGTTCTTCACATAGTGTCTTATTTTTTATATCACAGTTTTCAATTGTTTCATAAATTATTTATATTTTAATTATTTGACAATTTACATGAACACATTTACAAGTAGTGTCCAATGACACTCGAGATTCACATATTTTGGTCATTGATGCTGATGATATTGATGTAGTAGTCAATGTTGCATATGATTTTGGTGCTTCACGATTACTTGTAAAACAATTACTTTTTAACTTCTCATCACGATTTACATAATTATAGTAGGAATCAAGAAAAAATTTAGGGGCAAAACTTACTCCATGGGCTATTTTTCCATGATTATTTCCAAAAAAAAGAATGGTCGATTTTCATTTTCTGAAGATCTATTTCGCCCAATTTTGATGGGGTGATTTTTTTCACTCTAAAAATCGTGAGATTATTATATAGACTATATAAAATCCTTAGAATTTAAAATATTTTTTTAAAAATATAGCCAAATATTTTATAAATGACATTTTAAGAATTGGTAAGATTCGCCAATGTTTCTACACTTTTAAATAAGCATGGATCCTTAAAATTATCCCTCATAAGGATTGACATGTTTAGTACATCTTAATCTTGATAAAACATATTTTATTCATGGTGGGACCGATGAGTTTGTTGCATCTGAGGCAGGTGTGTCACAGGTAGAGGAATTTTCACAATCACACATATTCTTTTAATTATGCTTTTCATGATTAAACATGTACGCTTTTAATTATTTTAAATTATCTAATTGTATCTTTATGTTTTTTTATGTAGAAACATATGTTTGATAGACATGCCACCTGAGCGACCTTGCTCTTTGATGCATATGCCCATCGTTTTAGTTCGTTTTCAATATTTTACCCACTGGTGATCCACCTCTTCACATCCCCTATGTATATGCATATATCTCTTATTTTGTTGGCACCCTATTACAAAATTTCTTGTATCTGTGTGTCCCCAATTGTCTGTCCATGTAGTATAGTTTTCTTTGTAAATGCAAGTAGCTTTTTGGTGCACCTATTGATTTGCTGACATTGACATATATTATTTTATGCATATTCCTAGTAAGTGATTCGTGCTTTAAGAGAACACAATTGGGGCCACTAGTGACCCACCTCTCCCATAGGTACATGTATGTCTCGCTTTCTTTGAAAAAGCCATTGTCCCTCCATGCAGTATAGTTTTCTTTATACGTGCAAGTATATTTTTGATGCACCCATTGATTTCTTGACATTGAAATATATTATTTTATTCATTCTTATAGTGAGCCTACTCTCGTCGAGCCTATCCTACTCTAGCCTACTCTAGCCTAGCCTAGTTTAGCATAGCCTAGACTATCCTAGACTAGCTTAGAATAGCCTAACTTAACCTAGCCTAACCTATCCTATCCTATCCTAATGTATCCTACAGTACTCTATTCTATCCTATATTAGCCTATGCTTCTCTGGCCTAGCCTAGCCTAGCCTACTCTACGTTATCCTATCCTTCTCTACCTTAGCCTAGACTAATATGGCCTAGCCTAGCCTAGCCTACTCTACGTTATCCTATCCTTCTCTACCTTAGCCTAGACTAATATGGCCTAGCCTAGCCTACCCTTTCCTAGCCTAACTTAGCCTACCCTATCCTAGCTGAACCTACTCTATCCTAACATAACCTACTCTAATCTATCCTACCATATTCTATACTAGCCTACTCTAGACAAATATACTATACTAGCCTAACCTACACTATTGTAGCTTATCCTAGCCTACTCTAGCCTAGCCTATCCTACCCTACCCTACTCTAGCATGGCATACTCTAGCCTAGCCTACTCTATCCTAACCCAGCCTAGCATACTCTAGCTTAGCCTAACCTATCTTATCCTACTCTATCATATCTTAGGCTAACCTTTCCTACTCTATCATAGCCTAGTCTAACCTATCCTATCCTAGCCTACTCTAGTGTAACTTAGTCTAGCCTACCTTAAGCTACTCTAGCCTAGCCTAGGAAACTTTAGACTAGGATACCCTAGCCTAACCTACCCTACACTATCTTTCTCTATCCAAACCTACTCTAGCGTATCCTACCCTACCCTACTCTAGCTTAGACTACTCTAGACTACTCTAGCCTAGCCTAGCCTAGCCTAGCCTAGCATAATATGGCCTATCCTAACCCACTATAGCCTATCATATCATATCCCACTCTATATATCCTATCCTACTCTATC
>LPNX010947927.1:2939-19971 GCA_001517045.1 Pseudotsuga menziesii
ATAGAAAAAAATTCCTTTACGTGGACAAATATGTGTTTAAAACGATGCTGAAATCGAATGTGGTTACTTTCGAAAAATAATAAATAATTGTATAATGCGAAAAAAATTAACAAAAAAATATGCACATCCCACTGCATTTTATGTAGATCATGCTCATATATTTATTTTTTTTAAATTATTAATGGAAGATTAAATTACTCTACGTGGACACGAGCCACTTATTAGCTTCTTCAAATTTTTAAGGTCACACAGTTCATTAAATGCAAAAATTCACACATTAAATGACATCGGAATATTTTTTTTAAAATATCACTATGAAGCCAACATAATATTCTACAATTTGTTTTCTTACTGCAAGTCAAAATTCACATGGCATATATGCGTTTTGAGGGCTTCTATCTAGCACATGAGTAAAAAATCAGGTTTTCATCGCCACATTTGGCCAAAAAGTGTTACCCATCTTCATGGAATCACCCGACACTAAGGAAGGATCCAGTTCCTTCCCAGCTTTAGTAGGTCGACTTTGGGGAAGAAAAATGAAAGCATCGATATCTTTAGACAAAGAAAGAATAAAACTAAAAGGGAATGGAAAGAAAGTTATAGTACCTATCCATCCATCCCAAGGAGAACCTTGGATAGAACCTATTGATGAAGAAGTTGACATCTGACAAATATATCAAATACAAAATAATGAAGACTACACAGAACCCAACGTATATGGCAAACTTCACTTAGGAAATCAAGATTTAGTAGGATACAACTCACACGTAGAATTATATGATTGGGAAGTCAAAAACTATGAGACACAAGCAAGAGGTTGCTATACCATTCAAACAGTGCAGAAGAAACTAGTCCAACAATATTTCTTAGTTTCCATCATCCCAAAAATATTAAAAAAGAAAAAGGGAATACCCTACTTTAAAACCAACAAATGTAAATATCAAACAAATCCCAAAATAAAAAGAAAGAGAATCACTAGTTATGCATATAAAACAAGTATCTAAAAACATTGGTGAACATGGCCGACTACAAAGCCTAGTAGAAACCTTCACAGGACAAGATGCTAGATGGTGGGATACCCATAAATCAAGGTTGCAGACATGGACAACAGCTTCGACTTACTTTGTAGAAAGATTCAGAGGAAAGAGGATAACCGAACAAGCACAAATACCTATGTTCATCTAGGGGTAGGACCCAGAAGAACACATAAGAACATGTGAAAAAGAGTGGAAAAGACTTTGGTATAAAGATGAACGTACATGGCCACACCTGTTTCCATCGATGCTATGCGATTTACCAAACAAATGGTACAAAATGGAAGAAGCACGAGGTGAAACATTTCAATGGCATGAACTTAGAGAGAAATTCATCAAAGACTTCAGCTTTATACCACAAGATGAAAAGTTAGTCGAAACTACAAAACAAATCAAAGCGTTTATAGAACCGACTAGGAACAACACCCTAACACAAAATTATGACCGACCGACAATAACATGTAATAACATACAAACCAAGACATCACCATAGTCAACAAGACTACAAATGGAAAACAAAAATCCGGAAGGGAAAAGCTTTCGATGGAAATCATACCATTCGGAAACAACAAAACCAATTTGCACAGTACTTAAAGTCGAGACAGTCGATAAATAAGATACCGATCGAATGACTGCAACAAAATTTCCTGCTACATTTTCACACTTTAAAGAAGGGATTCGACCGATCAATGAAACTAAAGCACTAGAATGGTTAGATGCCAAAGTGAAAACTAAAGAATTTGACATATCAAATGATGATCAACCAAAAATGGAAAAAATTGGCGATTACTGGAGTGAAGAACAAAAAACTGAAATAGTAAACTTACTAAAAGAATTCCAAGATGTATTCGCTAGAGACTACAAAGATCTCAAAGGTCTAGTCAATGAAATGGGTGAAATGAAGATCGAAATTATTTTTGATGCCCGACCTGTAAAGACGAGGCCATATAAATTAGCTCATAAATACAAAGAGATAGTCAAGAAAGAGATTGATAATATGCTTGCAATAGGAATTATCTACCCTATTCACCAATCGGAATGGGCAAGTCCAATGGTTGTAAAACCAAAGAAACATGACCCGACAAAACTAAGTATCTGTGTCTACTTCATAGAATTAAACAAAGTCACCTTAACAGACCCATTCCCAACACCCTATGCAGATGAAATCCTAAATGAAGTCACAGGACATGAATGCTACTCGTTTACATATGGATTCTCGGGTTACAACCAAGTACCAATTGCCAAAGAAGACCAGAAAAAGACAACATTCATATGTGAATTCGGATCATTTACCTACAGAGTTATGCCTTTTGGTCTAAAAAACGCACCTACAGTATTTTCGAGAATTGTGGTCAAAACATTTCAAGAATTTATATACAAAACAATGGCAGTATATTTCGATGATTGGAAAATATACTTTGTGCTGAAAGATCACTGCAAATGGCTAAGGATCATGTTAGAATGATGCTTACAAATCTAGCTATCTCTGAACAAAAAACTAAATAAGGTAGAAAGAAACTATTCGACAACAGAAAGAGAAGCATTAGGAATGGTTTTTGCACTACAGAAGTATCCACATTACCTACTAGCCAACCCTTTCATATTTTATACCAACCACCAAGCATTAAAATACCTTGTAAACAAAACCTTACACCATGGGAGAATTTCTCAATGGATACTAGTATTCCAAGAATTCGAATTTGAAGTCATTGTTAGACTAGGAAAATTAAATGTCTGACTTTACCACTTGTCATGAATCGACATAGGAGAGGAGCCGATAGGAGTCGAAGATGACCTACCGGATGCACACTTATTTCGAATAGAAGCAGTTCCATCATAATTAGATGAAATAGCTCAATTCTTAGAAAATGGTAAAGCACAAGAGGGCATGAGCATGAAAAAGAAACAAATCTTAGCTATGAAAGCTGCACCATATAGCCTCATAAATGGTTTTTTATATAAAATGGGCCTAGACAACATCCTCAGAAGATGTGTATTAGAACACGAAAGAGATAATATCATGTATGAAGCACACTATGGACTAGTGGGAGGACATTTTCAAGCAGATACAACTACCAAGAAAATCCAACAGTCAGGGATATGGTGGCCGACACTATACAAAGATTGTAAAAAGTTTGTGAGCCAATCCGATAGATGTCAATGACTGGGTCGACCTCTGCCTAGTACAGAAATTCCCTTGATATCAGTAAACCCAAGTTTGACATTTGAAATTTGGGCCATCGAATTCATAGGACCATTCCTGATACCAGCAAAAAGAACAGGTGCAAGGTACATAATAACCGCAGTAGAATATGTAACCAAGTGGGAAGAAGCAGAACCAGTCGACACATGTTCCAGTGAGGTAGCTGCTAAATTTATCTATGAAAATATAATTACCAGATTTGGATGCCCAATAACCCTAATCAGTGACCAAGGTTCACACTTTATTAACAAAACCATCAAAGCACTAATAGACCAGTTCAAAATTGACTACCGACGTAGTACAGCTTATCACCCTGTTGATGCGTGGAAATTCGCAGGTAACAACAGTTAGGGATTCTCCCCAGTAAATGTTCCCAACTAGCCCGTTAATTTTTGGTATGGGAATCCATCCGGTTTACGGTCCAGCTACCATAGGTCAAGTAACAAAAATAAAAGGTTTTACTGGTTACGGGCCGGTCCACTGTGTATATTTTAATTTTTTGAATTTAAGTATGATATGAATGCATGAAAATGGACTACAAACAATATTAATGCATGAAAAGATAAGGCAAAGAAATAGAACAGACTCTTCTTCTTAGAAAAACCCTAACTCGACCAGCACCCATGGAAAACTCCTCCATTCCATAAGATAGAGTAAAAGCACACAAAAAAGAATCGGCAGGAAAACCTACCAGCAATCAGAAGAAAAAAACGTTGAGCATCGGGCTAACAAACTCCTCATCAGTGAACGAAAATTCTATATGTTAGATGGTTAGTTCACTAAGCCACCACAACGACGGAGACCATAAATTATGACTTCCATGAAAATAGAAATCATCGACGATCGAAAGCTCGGGGAACTAACTAGTAATGCGTCGACAGATAAGACAACTAAGCGTCGGAGAGATAGTGTACTACAAAACGTCAAAAAATTCATCTACTATTTTACAATCAATCTCATCATCACGTGAAAATCGAAGGAGATCGGGCTGGGTGTCTGGTGTACTGCTAGCTTCTTCCGCTTGGTAGTTTCGTGGTTCTAGCTCAATTATATAATTTCCCAATGCAGAATTCACTGGTTCATTGTTTTCTTCCAATTGAGTAACATTGTGATTCATGTGGGGCTCTCTTAATATTTTTATCTGATTTGGACTTCCCTTATGAGGCAACCACATATGTGACCAATCCGATGCGAATACCCATTTAGCCGTGCTGACCAGTCTCGATTCAAAACAAGTCCATAAACATCATGTATGTCTTCTACTACAATATCAATGTACTGACATATCTTTTCATTGGCAGATAATCAAATCAGAACATCTTCCATTTCCCTGACTACTTTCACATTGGTCCTATCTAGCTAAGTAACCTGTCAGGTAGTGGGTTTAGGTTGTCCATTGATCTTTTTGCAGACTAAAAGTGGCATAACATTGACTGCTGACACTGAGTCTACTAAACAATTGTGCACCTTATGGTTTAAAATCTCAAAATTCAAGAGGAATGGTGGGGTTTTAAACCTAGCCTCACCTCCCACACTTACTTCAACAATTTCTTCTACAGGTTGGTTGTTAGTGGGAAGCTCTTCCTCTGGTACTTCAAGCAATTTTAACAATTTTTATTTCTATTGAGGTACATTACACATTTCAAATAACGAAATATTTGCCTTAGCCCTTTTAATGTCCGCCATAATATCGTACCCCATCTCAAGTTCTTCGAGATTTTCCTTGACATCATCAGCTTTGTTTTCAATAGGCTTATCAGGCATGTTGACTTGTTTCAGATCTTGACTGGTAATAGTAAATTCAGCTATTTTATCATCTGTGTTGTTTTTCTGAATCTTCTTTACATTCTCTTGAAGTCTCTTAATTTTAGGAAGTGTTGAATTTTCTTCATTTAACAAACCTTGACTTCTTGGTGTCACATTTGTTTCTGATATCTCTTCATGTTTTAGAGAACCTTCGTCTTCTGTATCAAAAAGTGAGACACAGTCTCATAAAACCAGAGCATCATCCTCTTGTTTTTCTGTGGATTTATTACCCTTTTCTTCCTCATTGTCAACTTCTATTAGTTTAGGGTCCAATAGTTGATTCATTACTAATGTCATCGAATTGATCCATTGAGGGAAATTTTTTTCGGAATGAGGCTGCTGATGAAAGGTGCAAAAATTATCCATACACACCTCAGTTAAATTCATTGATGCAGGACCATGCGGAGGAGGTTTAGATTGATTGTTGTCCTCTCTCCTTTTATAGTAAGGCTTGTATGCTTTATGAGCCTCCTTTTCTTTCTCCAAATTGATCACTCTGTTGGATAGCTTCTGCATCATCTTCACCATCCCTTCAAAGTCATGTGATTGCTCATATTTAGGCTTAGTCAGTAACCACGCTTTCTTACCAAAATATTTTTCTCCCGACTGCTCAGGGTAATATTCTATGCTCTCTTTTTCAACTTCTACCCTCTCAACTTCTTCATAAGTTTCTAACAATGTAAGTTTGACCGACATCTTGGAAAACATTGCCAATTCAGGCCCTAGAGCTGAAGTATAGTATTCACTCAGAACTTTATCAGATGGTTTATCAATTGCAGAAAAATTCTTTAGATAAGCAGCAAACCTTTGAGTGAAACTATGCACTTTTTCCTTTCTTTCTTTCTTTAAAGCGCATAACCCTTTCATCAGAGCTACATGAGTTTTTTGGACTGCATATTTACTTCTAAATATTCTTTCAAAAGTATCCTAGACTATGATTGAGTTTGCAGGCAGAGCAAAATACCATGAGGCTGCTGCTCCTTTCAGGGTCTGAGGGAACAATCTACAGACTACATCTTCATGTTCTCCAGCCCGTAGTCCTTCTATAGCCAAGTAAAATCTTTGCAAATGATCATCTACCAAAATATTTTCACTTGGGTCAAACTTAGGCAACATTTTATCAAAATCCTAAGGTAAGACATGCAAAGGAGGTGCTAGGTTTAATGGTGATCTAGCCCTCCAAGAAGGTGGTGGATTTGGTGGGTTAGGTGGCTTATTTGAATTTACATTTGCCATGATTTTAAAGGAAGAGTGAGGCGATGAATGAACAAGGGTATGAACAAGTGAACAGTAAGGTGTATCTGGGTCCAACTGATTCAAAGGTTGAACAACTTCCTGTAAGGTTGTTTCTACGAGTTCTTCAAAATCTTCAACCAACACTGCGTCTTCCAATATAGGACGGTATTTCTTTTGATATTCTCTTCTGAGTAAGGTAGGGATAATCGGTAATCCTTTGATCTTCTTCGCATAAGCCCTAGTAAATCTTATCAAATCGTCAACTACTTCGTTATGGACAGAATACAGATGCTCTTTACCCTTCTCTTCAGGAATTGGATTGGGAAACAAACTTCTCTCAGAACTGTCACTGGTGGAATAGTTTCAAGGAAATGGGTTTCCTCAGCCAGCCATGCACTGACAACCCTCCTTCTAGTTCCAAAAACTATTGATGCCTGGAAATTTGTAGGTAACAACAATTAGGGATTCTCCCCAGTAAATTTTCCCAACTAGCCCTTTACTGTTTTGTATGGGGAATCCGTCCAATTTACGGTCCGGCTACCATAGGTCAAGTAACAAAAATAAAATGTTTTACAGGTTATGGCCTGGTCCACCGTGTATATTTTAGTTTTTTGAATTTAAGTATGATATGCAAGTGCCTATCTAAGAATGCAGACTGATAGAGAATATGAGGAGTGGTCACAATGTGATGCGCAGGTTCTTACCTCTCGTATTAACTCATTCGCATCTAAATCACACACAGCAAGAAACTAAAACTAACTATCTAATCTATCCCTAGGGAGCAAGATTATCATTTATCAATGAGTAATGTATTTTTTTGCATGAATTAAAAAAAATCACAGATAGCTTTTACTTAATCCAAAACACATGAACATTAATAGATATATGAACAACAAGATAACTCATTGTTTATGAAAAGCCTTCATTACTGATAGTGGAAATTTCATAGAATAAACTAGGGTGCATTCATAACAAGAAAATAGGTTCAAAGAGTTATAATGATCTCACAGTTAATGGACAACAGCTGAAAATGAAATAGTTCACATTCAACAAATCCATAGCACAGCACTTGAAATCTTCCACCAAGCTTTCTCCAACAGGAAACTTGTAATTCTAATTCAAAAGGAAATAGTTCTTCTTACAAAATAATCTCACAAATCTATCTAGGAAAAAGTCCCTCCCACTATCCAACTCTCCTATACTTATACTACAAAGCAAAACCTTTGGGCTACCCCTTAGATGACCTTTGGGCTCCCCCCCAACCGTTCAATCCCACAATTTTGTCTTTTAGTGAATGCTCATGATTTATACAATACGTTACATTTCAGACTAATATTTAAGAGCACTTTTATAAAAGGGACCAGCTTGGTAATTGATGAACTTTTCCCAAGCCTGGGGCTATGTTGTTATTGATTCTGCTCAGTAATCTGTTGGTCTTTTGAGATCCTGTTGATCTCAGACCTTCACTTTCTCCTTCTCTTTCTATCTCTGCTTCTTTATGCTTCAACTTCGTCTTTAGATATATCTTACTTGCAGTAATCACCCTATCATGAATGTAGCATATTTTAGATCATTTAGTATTTAACAAAGTAACACAAACTGTATCAATACATGCATTCTGTAAAATTGACTAGAAACAATATTAATGCATGAAAAGATAAGGAAAAGAAAATCCTGTAAGCTGGGTTTGAAAATCCCGTAAGCCCGCTGTCCAACTAAAATCACAATCCCAATAGAACAGACTCTTCTTCTCAGAAAAACCCTGACTCGACCAGCACCCATGGAAAACTCCTCCATTCCATAACATAGAGTAAAAGCACACCAAAAAGAATCGGCGGGAAACCTACCGGCAATCAGAAGCAAAAAACGGTGAGCATCGGGCTAACAAACTCCTCATCAGTGAACGAAAAATCTATACGTTGGATGGTTAGTTCACTAAGCCCCCGCAACAGCAGAGATCATAACTTATGACTTTTGCAACAATAGAAATCATCGGTGATCGGAAGCTCGGGGAACTAACTAGTAATGCATCGGCAGATAAGACAACTAAGCATTGGAGAGATAGTGTACTACACAACTGCAATGGTGGGAAACAATCAGACTACAACCTCCGCAATCAAATGAAAACTTTGGCGATCGAAAGCTTTAATGACTAACTTATCGGCAATGGTGAGCTCAACGCTGCCGCTGTGTCGGTGACGCAAAGGACTATCCCTCCGATCAATAGTAAAAAACCCTTCCAATAGCGCAAAGAAAAACAGAAATTTAAAACAATAAAACCATGGCATCGACAAATATAAGAGCTATCCATCGAAACATTTTCCATCTGCTCTCTGAAACGGCAGTGACTTAGAAGACCAATGCCCCAACAATGATAAACAAAAAACACCGACAGTAAAAGCGCATCGGCAAAAAACATGGCTTTCCATCAGGTCATTCATTGTTTAGCTTCCGCAACGGCGGCTGCGTAGAGAACTATGGCCCTGATTCACTGTTCAAATGACTTCGAACGGCGATAAATGAAAACATTGACAAATCAAAACTTGAAGTTCCAAATTCAAAAAGCATAGCTAGACAAAGGCATTTTTAGATCATTCAACTTCCGCAATGAAAGAAAACAGTTTTCCTCAAATTAACCTCAAAAATCCAAATTTGTAGCAGAGGAAAAGTAGAGTTCAGGAATCCAAACAATTCCAGGTAAGATAAAATCAAAAGGAGGGTCCAAAATTTAAAAAATTTGGGGAAAAAAGTTGCAGCTGCAACAATTGGTGACTACCTGGTGAACACATATCTCTGAACAACTCCTTCTTTGAGCAACAAACTGTTTTAACAATAAAACCAACATGTTGAATTCTTCTAGATGTCTGATTTCCCAAATGGAAAATGTATGCTTTTAATCATTGATGATAGTCCAATTTAGGAAAATGGAAACCAATATTTTAAAGTCAAGATAACTCTTTTGAGGCCAGGAATACGAGTTTCATTTTTTTACCTCTGTCTTCGGGTAGTTTCCAGCTTGGACACCACAAGATTATAACATATGGTAAACATAAATATTCATTTGTTCCTCATTCCCATGCCATTTTACACTTTTGTGATTTTGGACTATTGTCCTTTTTGAGTCCTCTTGCTTTCCTTTCTTTCTGAATTTTTTATTCAGACTCCTCTATCCATAGTGTCCTTTTGTGTGAGAGATATATTTAATTTTCAGCTCACGGACGGAGAAGAACTTTGGCAATTTTGTACTCAAATGGTTCAGTACTTTGTTTTGATAGACATTGCTTTCTTAGGATATTTTTTACTCCTATTTGCATTTTTGGCTTTCAAATCTTGGCATGGGATCATTCATATATAATATATTGTTTACTCTGCTTTCTTTCCATGGATCCTTGCTGTCACTTCCTTGGACATTTTTAAATGTGAGATGGATGGAGCCTTGAAATAGTATTCCAGACCTTTTGATCCTGATTTATTTTACAAGGATTAAGTAGGACTTCAATGTGTTCATAGCCATTTAGAAAAACTGCTAAACTAGAAGAAATTCTTCCAGATAAATCAATAGTACACAGTCTTACAGCCAAGGATTTTAGTTAATCCAGAGTTCTGATGTTCTCCATGCAACCAAAAGTTTGCTTCTTTTATTGAAATAAAAACCAAACATAAATAAAATAAATCAAAAACACAGCAATCAGTTTATTTATGTACAATTTAATCAAGAAATAAAAATCAAGAAAGTTTGAAAACTAAACCACTGACTGGTCAGTTCTCTGCCCCCCTTGTAAATCTGGCAGCTTGTAAGTTGAGGGTCTAGCTTGAATGCAAATTGAAAAAGGCCTACCCATTATCAAAAACTACATCTACCATTTTACAATCAATCTCATCATCCCGTTAAAATCAAAGGAGATTGGGCTGGGTGTCTGGTGTACTGCTAGCTTCTTCTGCTTGGTAGTTTCCTGGTTCTAGCTCAATTAGATAATTTCCCAATGCAAAATTCACTGGTTCATTGTTTTCTTCCAATTGAGTAACATTGTGATTCATGTGGGGCTCTCTTAATATTTTTATCTGATTTGGACTTCCCTTATGAGGAAACCACAGATGTGACCAATCCAATGCGAAATACCCATTTAGCCTTGCTGACCAGTCTTGATTCAAAACAAGTCCATAAACATCAGGTATGTCTACTACTACAATATCAATGTACTGACATATCTTTTCATTGGCAGATAAGTGAATCAGAACATCTTCCATTTCCCCGACTACTCTCACATTGGTCCTATCTAGCTGAGTAACCTGCCAGGTAGTGGGTTTAGGTTGTCCATTGATGTTTTTGCTGACTGAAAGTGGCATAACATTGGCTGCTGACCCTGAGTCTACTAAAAAATTGTGCACCTTATGGTTTAAAATCCCAAAGTCAAGAGGAATGGTGGGGTTTTAAACCTAGCGTTACCTCCCACACTTGCTTCAACAATTTCTTCTACAGGTTGGTTGTTAGTGGGAAGCTCTTCCTCTAGTACTTCAAGCACTTTTAACAATTTTTCTTTCTGTTGAGGTACATTACACATTTCAAATAACGAAATATTTTCCTTAGCCCTTTTAATGTCCTCGACAATATAGTACCCCATCTCAGGTGCTTTGAGATTTTCCTTGACATTATCAACTTTGTTTTCAATAGGCTTATCAGGCATGCTGACTTGTTTCGCATATTGACTGGTAATAGTAAACTCAGCTATTTTATCATCTGTGTTGTTTTTCTGAATCTTCTTTACATTCTCTTGAAGTCTCTTAATTTTCGGAAGTGTTGAATTGTCTTCATTTAACAAACCTTGACTTATTGTTCTCACATTTGTTTCTGATATCTCTTCATGTTTCAAAGAACCTTCATCTTCTGTATCAAAAAGTGAGACATAGTCCCATAAAACCAGAGCATCATCCTCTTGTTTTTCAATGGATTTATTACCCTTTTCTTCCTCATCATCAACTTCTGTTAGTTTAGAGTCCAATAGCTGATTCATTACTAATGTCATCGAATTGATCCATTAAGGGCAATTTTTTTTTAGAACGCAGCTGCTGATGAAAGGTGCAAAGATTATCCATACCCACCTTAGTTAAATTCATTGATGCAGGACCGTGCAGAGGAGGTTTAGATCAATTGTTGTCCTCTCTCCTTTTATAGTAAGGCTTGTATGCTTTATGAGCCTCCTTTTCTTTCTCCAAATCGATCACTCTGTTGGATAGCTTATGCATCATCTTCACCATCCCTTGAAATTCATGTTATTGCTCATCTTTAGGATTAGTCAGTAACAACGCTTTCTTACAAAAAGTTTTTTCTCTCAACTACTCAGGATAATCATCTATGCTCTCTTGTTCAGCTTCTACCCTCTCAGCTTCTTCATAAGTTTCTGACAATGTAGGTTTGACCGACATATTGGAAAACATGGCCAATTTAGGCCCTAGAGTTGAAGTATAGTATTCACTCAGAACTTTATCAGATGATTTATCAGTTGCAAAAAAATTCTTTAGATAAGCAGCAAACCTTTGAGTGAAACTATGCACTTTTTCTTTTCTTTCTTTCTTTAAAGCACATAACCCTTTCATCAGAGCTGCATGATTTTTTTGGACTGCATATTTACTTCTAAATATTCTTTCAAAAGTATCCCAGTCTGTGATTGAGTTTGCAGGCAGAGAAAAATACCATGAGGCTCCTGCTCCTTTCAGGGTATGAGGGAACAATCTGTAGACTACATCTTCATGTTCTCCAGCCCGTAGTCCTTCTATAGCCAAGTAAAAGCTTTGCAAATGATCATCTACCAAAATATTTTCACTTGGGTCAAACTTAGGAAACATTTTCTCGAAAGCCTGAGGTAAGTCATGCAAAGGAGGTGCTAGGTTTAATGGTGATCTCACCCTCCAAGCAGGTGGTGGATTTGGTGGGTTAGGTGGCTGATTTGCATTTACATTTGCCATTATTTTAAAGGGAGAGTGAGGTGTTTAATGAATAGGGGTATGAACAGGTGAACAACAAGGTGTATCTGGGTCCAACAGATTTAGAGGTTGAACAACTTCCTGTAAGGTTGTTTCTACGAGTTCTTCAAAATCTTCAACCAACACTACGTCTTCCAATATAGGACGGTATTTCTTCCAATATTCTCTTCTGGGTAAGGCAGGTATAATCAGTAATCCTCCGATATTATTCACACAATCCCTAGTAAATATTCTCAAATCGTCAACTACTTTATTATCGAAAGAATATAGATGCTCTTTACCCTTCTCTTCAGGAATTGGATTGGGAAACAAACTGCTCTCAGAACTGTCACGGGTGGAATAGTTTCAAGGAAATGGGATCCTCGGCCATCCATGCACCAGCGACCCTCCTTCTAGTGCCAAAAAATGTTGATGCCTCGAAATTCACAGGTAATAACAGTTAGGGATTATCCCCAGTAAACATTCCCAACTAGCCCGTTACTGTTTGGTATGGGGAATCCGTCCGGTTTATGGTCCGGCTACCATAGGTCAAGTAACAAAAATAAAAGTTTTTACCAGTTACGGCCCGGTCCATCGTGTGTATTTTAGTCTTTTGAATTTAAGTATGAGATGCAAGTGCCTATCTAAGAATGAATATTGATAGAGAATATGAGGAGCGGTCACAATGTGATGCACAGGTTCTTACCTCTCATCTTAACTCACTCGCATCTAAATCCCACACAGCAAGAAACTAAAACTAACTATATAACCTATCCCTAGGGAGCAAGATTATCATTTATCAATGAGTAATGTATTTCGGCGCATGCATTAAGAAAATTCATAGATAGTTGTTACTTAATTAAAAGCACATGAACATTAATAGATATATGAACAACAAGATAGCTCATTGTTTATGAAAATCCTTCATTACTCATAGTGGAATTTTCATAGAATAAAATAGAGCACATTCATAACAAGAACATAGGTTCAAAGAGTTAGAACAATCTCATAGTTAATGGACAACAACTGAAAACGAAATCGTTCACATTAAACAAATCCATAGCACAACATTTGAAATCTTCCACCGAGATTTCTCCAACAGGAAACTTGTAATTCTTATTGCAAAAGGAAATAGTTCTTCTTACAACATAATCTCACAAATCTATCTGGGAAAAATTCCCTCCCACTATCCAGCTCTCCTATACCTATACTACAAATCAAAACCTTTGGGATACCCCTTCGATGACTTTTGGGCTCCCCCCCAACTGTTCAATCCCACAATTTTGTCTTTTAGTGAATGCTCATGATGTATACAATACGTTACATTTCAAATTAAGATTTAAGAGCACTTTTATAAAAGGGACCATCTTGGTAACTGATGAACTTTTCCCAAGCTTGGGCCTCTGCTGTTATTGATTCTGCTCAGTAATCCATTGGTCTTTTGAGATCCTGTTGATCTCAGACCTTCACTTTCTCCTTCCCTTTCTATCTTTGCTTCTTTATGCTTCAGCTTCGTCTTTAGATATATCTTACTTGTAGTAATCAACCTGTCATGAAAATAGCAAATTTTAGATCATTTAGTATGAAATTTTAGATCATTTAGTAATCAACAGAAACGTCACCCGCTCCACCTATATATATCGGACCAGAAAAAGATCATTTACCGCATTTTGAAGAGATAGAACAATTCAATAGTCAAAAAATTGAGAATCAAGAACCTATAAGAAAATTCAACCAAGAGACCGACGAGATAGCCCCGAAGCAAACCAGAGTTGCAGCTGCAAAAACAAAAGAAATGCAATCCACTGAAACCCCATTGATGAGAAGGTTAAGAAACATCAAGAACGCCAAGGTACAAGAAACCTCATTGGTGAAAACTTGGGCTGAAATCAAGGAATGGGCTTATGTCAACAAGAAACCGACATAAGCAGCAAAGAAGATAAACCATAGCTCCATTATGAACTACATGAACACACCGTTCATGGCGAGTTTTGGAGGAACAAAAGAAACCACGGTAAAATTCATTATCAGCCGATACCACAACGAAAAATTTTACTTCGACAGGCTAGTAGAAATATCTGGCGAAGTCATATACAAGCTGACCGGTCTCTGAAACCAAGGTAACCCAGTCCCTTTTGGTATCAAGGAAGTGTTGATGTATTTGTAACTTCGTAATGTATTCACTTGTATATCTTATGTATTATACCCCGATGTTTATTCCAGGAAGTATCTGTAATGTAATTGAGTCATGTCATGCCCCGATGTTCTGATCGAGAGATTCAATAATGTAACAAGTCATGTAAATTCATTGAGGTTAACCCTCCATTGTAATTTGGAGCAATAGTTCCCACATTTGTGTCAAGGTTAACCCTCCTTGTTGATCGGAGGGCAAAGTCCCCACAGTTGTGGGGCACTAGGGTTACTAGACTCTCCTAGAGATGTCAGCTCTAGTAAGTAATTGTTAAGTGGGGTCAACATGTTAAAGTGGACATTAAGTAAATGAAATAATATAAATAGAGGGTGAGAATGTCTATTTATCACACACACACACACTCATTGGAGCGCATGAGTGAGAGAGAAGTAGCTCTCTCAAGTGAGAGAGAGAGAGAGAGAAGCTGTGGAGATCATCTTTATGTTTTTGGGTTTTACTGCTGCCATTGGTGCTCATTCTATCTCTGAGGAAGTTGTTGGGTTTTCTCCTTTATGGTTTCCCCGAGGAAAATTCTTTGTGTCCCTTGTCTCTTGTGTTTATTGATGTGCATGTTATTCTCTCAGATAAGATCCTAAGATAATGCTAGCTTGAATGATAAAAATATAACATGGTATAAGAGATAACCTGAGAAGAAGACATTGTGCAACTGTAGAAGCTAGGGATTTTTACTTTTTGGGTCTCTCTTCACAATCCATCAGCAAAAGTATGCTAGGCTCACTCTCCATTGAAGGGTGCATCTTTTTGTCAAAGCGGAATTTGATTCCACACATTTTCAATTTTTTATGCAGGAAATTAGGGCTTCTTATAGAAGAGGAATTTTTGAGTAAGTTGGGCATAGGATTGATCTCCTCATCAAAATCGAAGTTTAGAGACCTAGTTCGAGATTTTTGGTTGGGTGAAACTACGAGAAAATCAAACCCTAGTTTGACCATGGGCTGGAAAAAACCCTAAAATAATAAAACTGATAAGTTTTGGTAAATTCGCTATATCTAGAGATTGGGGAAGGAACAAGAGATGAAACTTTCACAAGAAGAATTTAAAATCCTAATTTACACTGTGTCCAAATTTAAGACTCAGATTCTCCAATTTCTAGGAGATATGATTCCTCCAAGTTAGGGTTCCAGCCTCTACCAGGATTCATCCCAAATAGGTCACCTGGAGATAATTGTTATATCTCAGGCTACAAAGGTCCAAATGAAATTTATGAAGATGTTCCAGAAAGGGTGCGAACTGTAATTTTTGTGGGTCAAGTTTCAGACCCAAAAGATGAAACAATGACACATGGAAATCCGTACAACTTCGCTATGTTGAACAGTCTTGAAACAGGTCACCATTGGAAAATGCTTAGAAGTCCCAATTGGTGAAACCAATTCTGATGAAACCTATGGTGTTGGAACAAGGATAGGAGAGACTACCTCAGTGCAAATTTTCAAACACAGAGGAGTATTAATTTTAGAGATACCATAGAAATAGTATCAGGCATTTCTGTAAAAGAAATTGGAAAACTAGGGCTTCCTGTTTCGGGAGCTTCCCTCCACTATTTTCAAAAAAGGTGTACATTCAACAGCTTGCATTGAAGAGGTATATCTTTCTATCCAATCAGATCTGAAATATTCCAAGTTTTGAAAATTAGGGTTTCTCTAACAAACCCTAGATCAACCAGCTCTGGAACCAGGATGGACACCTCAAATCGGTAAGATCTAATCTCTTGCTATTTTCATTTGAGGTTCCCATTTCAAAGTGATCTATCACATTAGCTTGATGATAATCTTGGTGAAGTTGACACCTTCCAAGCATTGAGTTATATGATCTCTCTAAAGAAAATGAATTGGACACCTACATGAGTATAGAGGTTCTAGTTCCAGAGGGAGATGAGGCTAAAAGCCTTACACCAGAAGAACTTGGTCAAGGCCAAGAAGACCATTGCTGATTCAATCATGGATCACCTTATACCACAAGTGTCTTCGCTAAAGACACCAAAAGAGATGTTTGATTCGCTAAAGACACCAAAAGAGATGTTCACCTGTTTATTTTTTAAATTTTTTATTATCCTTGGTTTTTATTGTTTTAATTTTGCTTGGTTTTATATTTTATGATTGATTGACTGTCTTTAGGGTTGCTTTTATAACATAAAATCATCAAAATATTCATTCATTAACTATGAGCCCAGGTATGTGCAAAGGAGTATATGTTATATGGTGAATTCTCACTGGCAGTGTTTTAATTCAGAATGTCCAAATGGCATTTCATTGAAAACAGTTTATTATTTATTAATATCATGGTATATCAAAGCTTTTGTCATCTGTGAGGATTTGAGCTTTGGGAAAGAAGCAATGCCAGTTCCTTGTGCAATTGATGGAGACTTAATGGATCCATCTATTTCTGCTCTCTATAAAGAGGATCAAGATCGTAACTGTGATACATACATGCAGAATTTCACCTATATCACTGAGAGGCTGATGGACCCTGGACTCGGTCTTAACACAAAGAGCTCACAACTGGGATGTACATGTACACAACCACAGTGTTTTCTTGAGTCATGTGATCATGTTTACCTCTTTGACAATGACCACGATGATG
>LPNX010947927.1:26851-64402 GCA_001517045.1 Pseudotsuga menziesii
CCTGGGATATAGATGGCATGCATTGACTTTAAGGTGCCACCTAATTAAGCTAGTGGGTGAATAATTAATCAAATAATGATTAATTATTTTATCCTAAGTTGTGAGTGGGTTTAATATATTCTAACAAGTATCTCATGGTGCTATACAACTCTCCATTTCTACTTATCTAGAATGAAACCTCTTTGCTGACATATTGGATTAGTGCATAATCTCAATGTTTTCTTGGTAGAGATGGAAGGCATCTAGAAAGTTTCTGTGAGATATGGATGAATGTTGTATTGGCTAAAAATGGTTGCATGATCATATATTTATGCATAAAATTTTTTCATTATGAATATGCCTTATGAAATGTTTCTAACCATACAAATGCATTTGAATTGTAGGAAAGATCGTGTACAATCACCTACAAGCAAAGAAGGATGAGACTTGTTCCGAAGAACAATTGACGACGGTTTAATAAAGAATCCAAGATGAAGAATAATATGACGATACTTTCAAAGAAGAGATCTCAAACACAGTGCAGTTATGTAACACTGTTGAGCGACATCATTAATGAAGAACCTTCCAAGAAGTAGCTAAGAAGAAAGGGAAGGAGTGTACCAGTTCAAGAAGAATGATTTCTAGGATGCAGTATAGAGACCTAAAGAGAAGTTTGTAGTTCCATCATGTGGTAGATGGAAACATCATGGTATATAAGGCAATATTCGTAGCACGAGGCATAGACTATGAAGAGACATTTGCAGCCACTAGAAATACACATGATAGGAAGAATCATGTGTGCAAATTAAAGAATGCCTTGTATGAGCTCAGAAGACACCCATGGGATAACACATACATGAGGAGCTTGATGAAGACCTGAACCTTTGCTACAAGGTTGAAGATGAAATTCTATAGAGGATCTTGGTATCCAATGATCCTAGATGGATACATAGAATATTAGTAGCAGAGGAAGCTACTTGTCACTCCGGTATAGAATTTTTCAGTGCATAGAGTATGAAAGACAGAGGGAGAATGATGCTCCGCTTCAGAGGGAGTGACTGCAGAAGATCCTAAGGTTCAACATGGTACGAAAGGATGGACAGATTACTGATGGCTCTAGGCTTTACTGAGAGTAAAGAGGATTCCAACCTTTGCTTCAAGGTTGAAGGAGGAAGACCAATGATGCTCCTGTTATATGTTGACGACTTGTTCCTGACAGAAAAGAGGAACTCATTAAATTTGCAAGAAGAAGACTTGGTACCGAGTTTAAGATAAAGGAATTGGGGATGATGCACTACGATTTAGGAATGGAGGTGTGGACAAGGGAAGTATGCAGTAGACATCCTGAAGAGGTTCAGGATGATGGACTACAAGGCCATGACCACACCTATGGCATCGAACCTGAAGCTATTGAGTAATGCTTCATTAGAGACGGTTGACACTACGATGTATCGTCAGATGATTTACCTGACAAATATGAGACCAAATATTTGCTTTCCTATGAACACATTGAGACATGTTCACCTGATGGTTGTAAACCATGCAGTGAGGTACCTGAAGGGTACTGGTGATTATGGGCTCAAGTATGAGGTGAATCAGAAGATTAACCTAGAGGTTTATGAGGATTCGTATTGGGCAGGTGGTGCCATTGATAGGAAGAGCACTTCGAGGTGCTACTTCAGTATGGGATCAAGTGTGATCTCTTGGTTTTGTAGGATGGATTCCTGCATGGCCTTGAGTATAGATGAGGAAAAATATATTGCCACTTGCTATTTGGGAGAGAGGAGCAGTGAAGCTCCAGTATGTGATCTAGATTGAGATCTCTCAAAAGAGGGAGTTCTAGCATATTCGGTGAGATAGGTTGTCTGAGCATAAATCCTGGTGAAGCTCACAGGTTGCTCAGATGTAAATAGACTTGTAGGTTGTCCTCGGATGTAATCGATCCTGGTGAAGCTCGCAATTTATCCTTGAACGTAATCATCCCTAATGTGATTCTATGCTAGAAATGGCCAAAGCGAATTTTGAGTACTTCAGGGAGAAGTTTGGTGTTCTCCAGATTGAGGTTCCCTCCAAGGGGAAATGATGAGTCCGTGAGCCATTCTGACATGGTGAGAGGATTGGTTCCTTCCATGGTCAGATGTAAGGGTTGATCCATTTTTTCATGGTGAGAGGATTGGTTCCTTCCATGTCAGATGTGAATGTTGAGCCATTCTGATGTGACTGTAGGATTGGTTCCTACATGATCAGATATAAGTGCTGAATGCCATTCTTGGAATGGAGGCACTTGGTCAGTTACCAGGAATACTCAGCTTGGTGTTGAGATGCCATTCTCTGGGAGAATGGAGGCACCTGGTCAGTTACCAGGAATCCTCAGTTTGGGACTGAGAGCCATTCTGGCGTGATGTGTTACACATGGTCAGATGTAAGTCCAGTTCCATTTCGATGCGGTGTGTTCTCACATGGTCGGATGTAAGTGCAGAGCCATTCCACTATGGTGTGTTCACACATGGTCGGATATAAGTGTTGATCCATTCTGGCATGATGTGTTTACACATGGTCAGATGTGAGTGCTGGGCCTTTCTGACAATATGAGGTTAGATGTGAGTGTTGGGCATGCCTTTTTGACATGATTGGTCAGATGTAAGTGTTGGGTGGGCCATTTTGACTTAGGTTCAAATATAAGTGCTGAAGAATACCTACATGGAGGCTACGCCTACAACCAGCATGAAAAATGGTTGGCTCTGTAGAACTTCTTGTGACGAGAAGAATGAAGAGATAGCACCATTTGATTGAGATAGCAGAAGCAGTAATGATGATGATGATTCAGTGATGATCCAGCTTTGATGATGATCTAGATCCAGTAATGATCCATACTTGATGATGATCCAGCAGTGACGATCCAGATCAAGTGATGATCCAAACTTGATGATGATCCAGCAGTGACAATCCAGATCAAGTGATGATCCAGACTCGATGATGATCCAGTGATGATCCAGATTCAGTGATGATCGAGACTTGATGAAGATAAGTTGACAATGAAGATGACTTGAAGACAAATATGACTTGATGATGATCCAGATGATACAAAGAAGAAGACTTGTGCTGATAAATTGTGTCGAGAGAATACCTTCCTAGTTAAGAGGGAGTGTTGATGTATTTTTAACTTCAGAATGTATTCACTTGTATATCTTATGTATTATACACCAATGTTTATTCTGGGAAGTATCTATAATGTAATTGAGTCATGTCATGACCCGATGTTCCCGATGTTCTCTGAAGTACATTCATTCACCCTAAATGATCACTTCTCTAGAATGAGCAGCCTCAGCTCTCTTCAATGGGAATTTTTATAAAGATTGCCTAGGTCTTTTGGGTCAGTTTTCATTAATTGAGCCACCTGCTCTGATTCCACTTTCTTGGGGAATCATGACCACAAATGTAGGGAGGTTGCCACCTGCAACAGTTGGAAGTGGTTTGAGGATGCTGCCACATGTAAGTTTGCTCTCCACCCAATCTCCTCCACCAATTTGACCAGCAAACACTCTTTTAACAACTTTCCTAAGTTGTTGTCTCCTCATCTATTTATTTATAAATAAAATATTCAGAATTTACATTAAATATCCTTGACCCCACTAGGTCATCAATTACAACTTAGCATAAAATTTAACATATTGTTCCTCAAATAATATAAAATAGTTTTTTGCAAAATTGGGGCATGTGACAGCACCTATCATGGTGTACCTTCAATGGAATTTTCAATGATGTGCGAACCAATTATGAACCATTATTTTTCATGTGTTGGACATAATTTCGATTAGTGCATGCATTTTGTGAGAGAGGGTTTTAGGAGATAATACTTGTAAGAAAGGGAAAAATGGTTGTTGTGGGATTGTTAAAGGTTACTACTTGTCTACAAGATTAAATCTTAACAATGAAAATGATTTTTTTTTAAATTACCCTCTCGTTTATTGATCATACATTTTTTTTATATTCTTTTTATTCATCCAATTCTATCTAGTGTTACAACCATTTTTATTAATATTCCACTATTTCATCGTACACTACACTAATTAAAGAATGTTCCAAATTGTTTTTTCTTTAAGAAATTTAGAATATAAAGAGATGAAACTTACCTTTAACTAACTATTCACATCCTTTAGTTAGAAAATTCAGATACCTAACACATGCTCAATATGCATGAGTTAAAAAATAAAATAAATATTCATGGATAAATCGTTTCAATTTTAAAATTCTTGGATAAACTACTTTTCAATCGTTGAGTCACCCACCTGATTTAAAATAAAATATAATATTTCCAAAAGAATTTGACAAATTATATCCCATAAAAATAATATATTCACAAAAACAAGCATATTTTCATATTCTTTTATTAATATTCTAAGAGAAATATGACACATCTTAGAATTGCGTAAAAATTTATCTTAACCCTAGATGTATATTCTGATAGTTATCATTGATGTGACCATTAATATTACAATGGTTGTCATGGTTGTTTTGGTCCTTGCATGGATATGCAATCATATTTGTCTTCCTCTTTTTTCCTTTCCTTTCTTTTCCACTTCTTTCTATCATGAAAAATATCTTGTTGGTATTTTTGCTTGCAACCACTTGGATGTCACTTAGTCCTACCCATATTCTTTATATATATTTATTACACACAAGCCTCATCAATTATCCTAGGTTTGAAGAGCATCAATTACCTCCATAAATTATCATGTAGAACAAATATTGTGAAGAAGTTCATTCTCTATAACCTCCATAAATTATCATGTAGAACACCCATGTAGAACAAATCCTGGACTTAGCGCCCCATTTAGCATCCCATTTAGTGTCCCTTTTTAGTGTAATTATTTTTTACATTGAGTGGTAAAACTAGATGCTAAATGGGACGCGTCATGGACAAAACTTAAAGCGTCTCAAAAAATGCATTTTTTTGCTTCCTAAATAGCATCCTTTATGGCATCCAAAATAGCGTTTCTTTTTTTACTTCCAGAATAGAGTCCAACTTTGCTTCCTAAACAACATCGAGGTTTGCTACCAGAATAGCGTCCAAATTTTCTTCCTAAACAACGTTGAGGGTTGCTTCCAGAATTGTGCCCAACTTTGTTTCCTAAACAACATCGATGTTTGCTTCCTAAATAACGTCATATTTTGCTTCCTAGTGAGTGTCTGCTTTTGCTTCTTAAATGGCACCCTTGTTAGCGCCATATTTGTGTCCTTAATAGCACCATGTTAGCATCCAATATTGCATCTATTTTTTCTACCACTTTAGTATCCCATTTTGCACCATGTTTTACTTCCAAATATGTGCCAATTTTCACTTCCAAATTTGCATTAATTTTTGCTTCCTTTTTTGCATTGTGTTTTGCGACCAAAATGATGCCAAATATTTCTTCTATTGTTGCACCATATTTTGCTTCCTATGTAGCGCCATCTTTTGCATCCAAAGTAACATCTTATTTTTCTACCATATCAACACCATGTTTGGCTTCATCATTAGCGCCACGTGTTGCATCCTTTTTAATTCCTAGTTTCACATCTCTCATGTTTTGGTCACTAATTTAGTCGTTTTTAGTAATTTTATATACAAGTTTTGTAATTTTTTTTGGTCACCTATCTCTTATTTTTTGCTTACTAATTTAGTTGTTTTTAACTGATATTATAGCATCATTAGGGCATGGAGGAATCGAACCACCAACCTCCTGCTTGTAAGGAAGGCGCTCTTCCATTGAGCTAGAACCCTTTAAGAATTTGGGAACCTAACTTACAGAGTCCTATATGATGGTAAAAAATATTAATACACAACTTTGAGTATCTAATGGTCGACAAAGGATGATAGATAGTATTATCTTCAACATGGGATTGATTACGTTCCTTGGTTCTCTATATATCATTATCCTATGATTGTAAAGTTTCTATCATTACAGTACCAACATCTGCAGCTTGTGAGGCAGTAGCATCACCTTTTTCCTATGATCTGGTGGTATCATGGGCCTAATATGATTTTGTGTCATCAACTAGTTGAGTTCTCTATAACTAAGAAAAAAAATTATCCTCAATTCCTAATTCTATCGTAGTGCCACTCATTCCTCTAAGTTGCTAACTATCATCAACCCAGCTACTCAAATGATTTATTGGTCGCCCACTTCAAAGTGTTCAAGAAATATAATCCAAATAGGACAGATCTGAAGTACTTTCAATATTACTCCATGCTACAACCCTATCATCTCTGCAATCATAGACACATTACATTATATATGTCCTTAAACTATGAATTCTAAAGTTCGAATCCAAGAAAAACAATTTATAATCTAGCAGATGTTCAACAACTAGAAATTTTGAAAATTACATATTGCTCAATGAAAAACTAATCTAAATTGGGTAGATCAATATGGTGTAGTAGTCAATATGGCTCAGTCACCAAGTGTAAAAACCACAACAGTGATACTCAGCCCCACATAAAATAGCAGTCAATATGACTTAGTCAACAATTGTGAAAACCCCAGCAGTGATACTCAGCCCCAAAATTGGTACAACTGTAGCAAGGAAAGATAAATTTATAAAACATAACATTCATCTCTTTTAACTTTAACACTCTGATGGTCACTGTGCTAAAGTTGGTCCTTGAGATACACTTCATCAAATGCAATGTACATAACATAAACAATAATATAGTGCAAAAAACAAACTAATGACTGACAACTAATAAATAACAATGTCGGTTCATATCTGGTTTGAATCATCCTTATACTCAGATACTTTTAGGAACAAATCTTGTCACTAAAAGGACAAGATCAACAATGAAATAGTTGACATACATTGAGAGAGAAAAGGTTAGGAATAAGGTTAGGCACATACAGTAGCAGTCAATATGACTCAGTCGCCAAGTGTGAAAACCCCAACAGTGATACCCAACCCCAAACATAGTTAGGCACCAACAGGATCACAACCAGTTCAAGAATATTAACACATGTCACAGCTGAGATCTTAGCAACCCAGTAAGGTCAATTCAGATTCCTAGCAAACCAAAATAATCATAACTATGTACAAACACCTCATAGAGGTCACAACTCAATTTCAATGAGCACACACAACGGTCACATCCCAGTACAGGTGTCATCCAAGAGTCATAGCTCAACTCTGAACAACCCCAAGTCCCAAGGGTCACGATACACTCTAACAAATAGAAAATGGGTCACATCCTAAGTTTGGGAAAGAAACAGTGATGACGACCCAATCTAAGAAGTCACAAAAAAGTCACAACGTGTCCAAGAGGGCTCAACAAATTCATCAATAGTCACGACCTGTTAGAGAAAACATCAAAATTCTATGGTTCACTTAAGGTAAGGTCAAACAGTGACGGCCTACCCAAGAAGGGTTTTACCTAGTCATGACCTAGCTTAAGAAGGGTTCCACACAGTCATGGCCCAACTAGCAACTCAATCATAGTTCAAATCTAAGGGGCTTAGATCATTCACGTCCCAACCCTAAGGGGATTCTATTAGTCACAACCCTTAACAGAAAGGTGTCTATTAGTCATGGCCTCCCCAAGAAGGGCTTCTATCAGAATTAGCATCCTACAAAATATTATTCCCATCTCAAGGAAGATCAACACACGTCAAGGAAACCCTTAACAAGCAAATAATATTGACACGACTTATTCATAACAGCAACAACTTGAACAAGAAGACGAAAATACTAGCAGGCTGAGAGGAGAGGTGGTGGCATCTCAGAGATAGAAACAAAACCCTAGATGTCAATATATTAGCAGCAGCAAACCCTAGATAGGTGAAAGATCATATCTTCAAATTTCTCTTGTGAACACACTCTCTAAAATGAAATTCAAGACTTAAATTTATAATCTTAACAAGCCTTCTAGAAAGGTTAATCCACAAACCCCTATCGTTTAGAGTTGTTACCAAACATAACATAAAATAATGTTAAGTTGACTTAGGATAGGGTACTAACAGCTAAGTGGTCATATAAAATAAAAAAATAAGGTTAAGTCATCATACCAAAGGTTCTCATGGTACCACATACAACAAGGGTGCTAGGACCAAAAGGACCATAAGTCTACTAAGTGTCAAAACAAGGTGGTAAGGCAACCCCCATACCCATAAGGCCAAGGTGTACAATAAAGGTGGGGAAACAACCCCTATTACCCACGAGACTGAAAAGACCAAGGACATTAATCTTTTATCTCTCAAGGTATAATTTCATGTGTGTTCCATAAAATTTTATCATCACTGTATAAGGAGAATTCATGACAACATGTATCGTGACTTCTCAAATACACATTATAGGAGGTCTATACAGTGAAAGGGTGTTTTTCGATATATTTCTTTCTCATAACTTGCGGCCATGAGCTTGTACATATGCACTATCTTTAACATGTATTGACACTTGGTTGTCTACATCCTTACTTGGATTCAGAATACGAAAAGAAAGCTTCTGGTCTAGTTTATCTGGAGTGGGATGTAGGAAAATAATGTCATTCTCTTACTAAGGTGAGAAAGAAAATCAAAACCAAATATGTTTTGAGGATGGAGACTCAAAAAAATTCAAATATACCAGCAACCCAGAGCATTTGGAGACCTTGCATAGGTACAAGTTCCTTAACCGAGAACTTATGGATAGCGTTCCCAAGTTATGAGATAAAAATATATCGAAAAACACACTTCAAAATGTACAGACCTCCTATAATGTGTATTTGCTTCAAATTGGGATAAATAACTTCAACAATGTTTACCAATTTCACAAACCTCAAGAGAAAGATCCATCATATATATAATGAAAGTACTGCAGATTTAAAAGCCATTCACCACAATAATATTTGGCAAAATAAGGTTTGATATAATTTATCTCACAGCTGGAATCTTCACAAAAATGATAATTGCTTATAGAGAATACGTAGATCACTAGTTGGTGAAAGAGTGAACGCTTGGTATTGGCTAGTAACTATAGTATGGGGACTAAAACACCCTTTCACTGTACAAACATCCTATAATGTGTATTTTCTTTAGACTGTTTGTCTGAAATAATGAACTTCAACAATTCTTACCAATTATCAAGAGTAATATCCTCCATATATACACTAAAAGTACTGTAGATTTAAAATACATTCACCACAATAATATTTGGCAAAATAAAGCCTGATATAACCTATTTCAGAGCTAGAATCTTTACAAAAATGATAACCACTTATAGAGAAAACATGGATCACTGGTTGGTGAAATATTGAGCATTGGGTATTGGATGGTAACTATAGTATGGAAAGGAAAAACACCCATTCACTATATAGGCCTCATATAATGTGTATTTGATTCAAATTTGGATAAAGAACTTCAACAATGTTTACCAATTTCACAAGCCTCAAGATAAAGATCCACCATATATATAATGAAAGTATTGCATATTTAAAAGACATTCACCAAAATAATATTTGGAAAAATAAGGTCTGATATAATTTATCTCAGAGTTGGAATCTTCACAAAAATGATAACCAGTTACAAAGAATAAGTTAATAACTAGTTGGTGAAAGAGTGAACACTTGGTATTGGTTGGTAACTATAGTATTTCACTATGCATACCTCCTATAATTTATAATTGCATCATATTGTTTGTTTGGGATAAAGAACTTCAACAATGCCTACCAATTTCACAAACCTCAAGAGCAAGATGCGTTCGTCCAGTGTTCAGCTATTTCCTGTGGAAGAAATTTAATGTGGAAGAAATTAAAAAAAAAAAGGTTTGTGGAAGAACCTTTTCCAATAAAGTGGGTTGAGTGGGTGGATTGAGATTAAAAAGAAGAAAGAAAAAAATATATTGTAGAACCTTTCCAATGGGGTGGGTTGATTTTAAAAAGAAAGAAAGAAAAAAAGAGCAGGATTGAGGATTATTTTTTATAAGGGCAGAAATGAAATATCCATTAATTCTACAAATGCAATATGCACATGTTGCATGTAATTTCCATACCATCTCCGAATAACAAATAGTGTTTTTTTTCTGAATAAAATATAAATTACAAATCGACAATCATTGAGGCACACATCTCATACCTTGCTTCAAATCGGTTTCAAGTAGTAAATATGGAAAATGTGATGAGATCAGGTTTGTAAGTTATCCTCTCTACCCTGAAAACTTTTGTACTAGGTAGGTTGATATGAATGTCAAGATCAAAGCAAGTACCAGGAAACTTGTATAGATGATTGGAAAAATCCTATAGTGGGAAAAGCTTAAAAGAAAAGCCATTGCAAGACAAGGTAATAGAGAATGAACTATGCCAGCCTATACCGGCAGCAGTTATGAATTTCATACTTTGAAAATGAAGCATATGTACAGTATGTTCAGAGTTTGTCTGAAGGATTGTTTAAAAATTGTCATTTTCAATGCAATGTAGACATGTTTGAGTAAGACAAGACTACTTTATAAGAAAATCTGATCCAAATATAGAAATCCAATTCAAAAACTAAATGAAGTCATAGGGGGCTTCTAGGTGGTGAAGGCATCCACCAAGGTTCAAGTTTCCTCACTTGCAAATTAAACAAACAACTCTACAAGAATTAAATTATCTGAAAATCATTTTGAAAAAACTCTTAAATAAATTCCAATCTTTCTTTTCGTTAATCACTCTAATATTTCTTTTGATTAATCAATTCTCACTTTGGATAAGGCCAAAATATTGAGAATTGTACCTTGTTAGATAAATGCATTCAGACCTTGATTTTTCATTCCCAAGGGAATTGCTTTCAAAAATGGCTTTGCTGATACTATCAACATTTCTGAAGACAAATTATAGTCAAGCTAGTAGATGTGAGATTTTATCTTCAAAACTATTTGAAAGTTCTAAGTCTGTTTTGTTGGTTGTTTAAACAATGGTTGACTCTATCTAGATTATATTTCCTCAAGTGTCTACCACAATGTTTTTTTCTTGATCTTTCTAACTTCCATTTTGAAAAATAGTGCTAATAAGAAAACCCAGTTTGCAACATTTAGCTCCTCAAGCTTCTTTTAGCTAAGAAGTTGTTTGATGTTTCCAACAAAGTCACACCAAACTTATTCCAAGACCCATTACATTTCACTGGAACTGGCACAAACACAAATAAAAGCATGTCTCGGTTTCAGACAAATTCACCCCAAACTTATACCAATACCCAATCCAAATCTATTTTACTAGCACTGGCATAAACACAATACAAGCATGTCTTTAGAGAGATTCGAACGATGGTGAGTGTAATATCAACTTTCACTGATCCACAAGCCACCAATGACACCCACCAATGGTTTTCATTTCAATGTTATCTGTTTTTTCCTGATTTTTGGGAGGAAAGAGACAACACTAATCTACGACACAAACCACCAATAACACCCAACAATGGTTTTGATTTCAATGTCATCTGTATTTGTCTTCTTTTTGGCAGGGAATAAACAACAGTGATTTATGACACAAACCACCAATGACACCCACCAATGGTTTTGATTTCAATTTCACCTGTTTCTTTTGCATTTGGGGGGGAGAAACAACAGTAATCCATTACTAGGAGAATGGAAAAACAGAGTAATCATTCATATGCAATTTCAAATGAGAAATCTAAAAAACCGAAGTGATATTAATAGCAATAAAATGTACCATTGAGATGCAATAAATCGGACTGGACTCCACCCCACACCATGCCTCCCAAAAAACCATTTCCCATGGGCAATGCATTCATCCAATATTTAGTCGAGCCGAAAAAATCCACTTTAAGTTCCTTCTGATCATCGCTTGTCTCCTATCCCAAAAAATACCATGGGAGATACACCAAATACCAAAATGTTGAATTCATTGTTCACACAATGACATTCAATGGCATTCACTGCCATAATCCATTAATAGATGGGCTGGGCCATGGAAAATTGTAATGGGAATTTAATATTGCAAACTTCACGTGGATGGTGCCATCGTGCAAGCCTTCCAAGTGGACACTGATGATTTGGAATTGAACCTTTTGGATTCCAACACTGTATATAAGCATAATGAAGTTTTATGAAAAATTAAAACATCATTTTAATGTTCTACCAAATATTTTAAACGTTTAACAAAATGGCTTTGGCCAATTTTTACCCCTATTTGACGGAAAAATGTTCACAAATGGGAAAATGCCCTTCAAATTCCAAGTCTCCACCCATGGAAGGTTACATTGGTTAAACCCATTGATTAATGAACGAGTCTCAACTGCTGATAGTCGAGTTGATACTCTCAAGTATGGTCTGGTACGGTGCTTAGAGCAGGTACCAGTCCTTAGGGAAGGTCAGTGAGGCCAATACTAAGGCAGTCGGGACGTGATCCAGGCATAGAAAACTTGACAAATATATATTGATGAGAATAATGAATAAACCCTTACCCAGGAAAACATCTGACCAAAAATTGCATAAACCCTGATTTAAACATAGAGATTTAATATCTATACATAAAAAATAATCATTGAAGAAAGAGGGCTTGGGAAGATCGCTCAAACCTTGGCCGAAAAAGTTGTGAGTTGATAAAATATCACAAGCCCTCACAAAAAACTTGACAAATCTATATTGACGAGAATAATGAATAAACCTGCACCCAAGAAAACACAAGCCACGAATTGTATCAGAATTTTGATGGAAAAAATAATGGATGAATATGAAAACTCACCTGACGGTGGCAGTAGGTGAGAGGAAAATATCCCGTTGCAAGTAAAAAACTCCAGAACCTTGATGATCCCTGTGGAAAGAGTGATGTAAGGGGTGGAAACAATCAATAAGAAAGAAAATATTTTTTTTCTAGAAGAAATTTGAAACATTTAGAACGTATAGTATTAAACCACCCACATTGTACAATAATCGCAGGCATCACTGACCAATGCACAATAGAATAGTAAAAAATTACAAAAAGAAATTACAGCACTTATTAGCTTTAGTTCCAAATACATCCCTCAAAATTTGGCTTCATAGTAGGAAGCGCTGGAAATCAAACATAACCGTATCAGTGAGATTCAAAAGTATCTCCTTTATCTTCAATTTCATGATTGATTTCAATTTTCTTTCCTTCCTTCCTTTCCAATTCCCTGTAGATTGTGCTTTTAATCTTCTCGATATGTACAACAGGGAGGCAAGCTGCTACTCGGTACTCCACCTCAGACAAATACTGAACCCCATAATTATACTTCTCAACACAATAAACACTGGGCATAATAAGCGCCTCTATAAGCTGGGGAACAAAAGGAAACCCACAAATCTTGTACCAAGCCAACATGCACCATTTCTCTACAACAGGTTCATACTTGTAATACAAGTTCTTGGCAGAGGGTTCAGAATTGGAATACAAATTCTTTTCCATTTCCTTGGTCTTTTCCACTACACCAACTTGTCCAACATTGGTTACGACGGACCTGGAAACTTTTGGTGCCCTTTTTTGTCGCGCGATAAATTTCACAAGTCCGTGATTTTAGAGTTTGCAGCACACAACTGTCAAGCTGATCGATCACATTACTCAACTTTTTTTCTGCAAATCGCAGAATCTAGAAAGGATTTCCCTCGACCTTCTAGTAGACGGGCATGACAAAAATCTTAACAACTCCCTCCATGGCATAAACCCCTTGTTTTAAAGGCCTCGATTTCTCTCTGGCATACCAGTAGACTCTAAAAAGACGAGCCGTGGCCTTTTGAGCGGCATCCTAGAAAAATCCAAGGTATCTGAGCCTTTCGTCCGCTTCATTCTAGCGATTCGACTGAAAGAAAGAAAAGAATGCGTGAACAAATACTAAAAGCTCTGCATTTGTAACTTAGGAGATAAATATAAACGCGATCCAAACTTGTTTTCACGTCCACCTTGAGTGGTACTCATTTTTATATTTTTATTAGGTTCTTATGCAAATAAATCATTCACTCATCATCGACATCGTTATTGTTTTTTAAATTCCTACTTCCCTTAAATATATGGGTTATTTTTTCTTTTCCCTTTGTTTTCCATGGAAACCCACACTCGACCATAAAGTGAGAAACCATTCAAAACTTCATGTGTCTACAATGATAGTTTTACCTATTGTTGGATAGATAGTTCTTACATCCAACATTTAGGATGGCCTTATCATGTGGTTTACTGGTCTGGCGTGTGACTATAGTGCTAGCTGAGTGGTTTCTCAGATTCCTTGATTCAAGGAAGATTTTTTTTTAACAAATAAGGTATAGAAATGCATGAGGGAATGCACCCTAGAAATAAGGTATTCAAATCATGAGAACAAGAAGAATGCACCCTAGAAACATGTGCCAACATTTAATGAAAAACATGTGTGAATGCATCAAAATATGTGCTATAAGAGAGGGTGGTCCATGGAAAACCAAAGGTTATTTTGCAATCATCATCTTCTAAGTTTGATACCACTCCAAAGAGATAGGTTGGTCTAGTATTAATCCTCCATGTGGTCAAATAGAGTTCAACCAAGGATGGATACACCCAAATAACCCTTATTAAGTGTGCACAAGGCTACTTCTCCATAAAGGGATGTTAAACATAATGTGGTTTGAAGGAATATGTATGAAATGTACTCATTTATGTTAAGTCAATTTATCTAGGAGACTTCAAACCCACATAAGTATATCAATAATCTTGTTGAAACCGTCCAGGGGATCTTAACTGAGTAATGCCAAACATAGCAAAGTACAAACCATAGGCATTCATGTCATCAAGGCATAATTATCAACACTTTAAAACTTAGGGAGACCCTATGTTGGTGGCTTCCCACTCAATAAAATGCACAAAGTGTTAAATAATTGCATCAATGCTAAGCAAACAATATTCCAAGCATGCCAACATTGTTAAAAAGGAGAGAGCTCATCAAGATGTTAGCTATTAACAACATGTCATGGAATCCATCAAAATGCCATGAAGAGACCTCATCCAATTGCTACTATCAACAACTCATTATCAAATCAATCAAAGAAGAGCAACATCTCTAAGCCAAGGTTCACATGTACCCAAGTCCATACATTAAATCATCATGCAAGCTTGATTTATCACAAGTGTAACCCTCTTACAATATCAAGGATAATAAAAATGATTATTCACTTCATATTCCTATAATTTGAAACTATTTATTATTTACTAAAACCTAAAATTACAATATAATGACATTAAAATTGTACTTTATATCTTATATATCTTTTTTTGGTTAATTATTTTATTAAAAATGTACAAAGATAAAAGAGCAAGGCGCCTTAACAATTTCAATTTCCTTTTTTTAAGGTTAATTATTCTATTAAGAATGTACAGAAGATAAGAGAGCAATGTACCTTAACAATTTAATATTTTATTCACTATGTCTAATTCATGTATAAACAATTAATATACTATTTCCATAATGGTCGTAAAACAAAGAATACTCTTATATATATATATATATATATATATATATATATATATATAGAGAGAGAGAGAGAGAGAGAGAGAGAGAGAGAGAGATATCATAAAAGAAGAAGGAATGGAAAACTATAAGAAGTCAAGACAACACCTAGTTTTTCATCATCAAAATCTAAGTCCACATTGATAAATGTTGGAGTGGGAGTGGATTAGTAAACTTCTTTATGGATTTGTACTTGTTTCCTTTTAGTTGTCTAATAACTTACATGTCTTAGATGAGTTTGACCAAGACTTCATTTTTTCCCCATAAAAAATATTTATATTGATATTTGAGAAATTGAAGTCAAATATGTCTTTACCATTCATCAATACTTTGATATATAAATAATTTAAAGTAACACATTTTTTCTGCTTTTTTTATTCTATGATTTAATAGTCCTTAAAGTATTATATCTTTTACTTCTATATTATACAAAAACATATAATCTTATCTGGTTCTTCATCAAATCAAAACCTACTTATCGTCATCGAATTTATTATGAAGTGGTTTTAATTACCAAGTGTTAAAATCTTAATAAACATGAGTAAAAAAAAATTATGAAATGATTTTGAGCCTTATAAATTTGATTGATAATGGGGATCAATTCTATAGTTTTAATGTTGTAATGATGCTTGGCCCACCCAATCAGTGCTATGCAAAGCAAGAGAGGGCACACTCCTAATTTAGTCTCAGAGCTGCACACCTTTAGTTAACTGAACATACATTTAAGGCTTAGTTACAATAGTAGTTGTAGCCTCATTTAAGAAAGCAGAGCACTAGTTAATTGGTTGTCCTACTTTTAGGTAAGGTGATTAGTCTTTGAAAGGTATGCATGCTAGGTTTGAACAGTAGTTAGGAATTAGCTATAGTGGAAGGGACTAATCAAATGAGTTCTCATGAACAGTTGCCACTTGAGTTTTCATGTGGTTCAAGACTAAAACACATAAATCACAGCAGTCTACATTTATGAGTTTGCGAGAGTGATTTTGAGTAAAATATATTTGGTGATTTATTTTTCTGAACAATGAACAATCTCTTCAATAATACGGGCACATTATTTTCTATCTTTCATAGCATCTAGTGTGAGTAGAATTAATTCTTCTCCAACTATGGACCTGTTAACACAAATTTTGCCCCAATGTGTATTTTCTAATGAGGTGTTCATTTAGATTGATGAGATTTAATATTTTCTCAGTGTGTATATGTCCAGACTTTGCTTATGAGGTACCATCTCTTACAAGGACGTTGCTCTTGAATGTTCTGATGAAGTTGATCCAAACACATAGTCTATATGTGTAGTAAATACACCAGTAAGGAGACAGTAACAGACCTCTAACAAAAAACATGAAGAGACATTAGAGCAAATATAATGTTACCATTGTTATGCAAGCCTAGCATGACATACGAGAATTGATGTATAGATTTTGTTGGTTTATCTTCAGTACATGAGGCACTAGCATACAAAGAATGATGATAGCAAGGACATAATGAGTGGTAACATCATCTTAATTGATAGTTCATGTTGTTGGCTTGTTTATCAAATCAAGGCAAATTTAAGATGATTTCAATCACCATTTCTGGAACGCTTGGTGGAGACATCAGTGAAGCAATGTTGGGAATGATTTGATGATAATTGTGGTCCCTAAAGCAATAGATAGGTAGTTCATATCCATGGGGTCCGCTTTTTAGATTCAAACCCTATTTGGGATAGAGATTTAGTTCCGCAGAAGAGCTTGTCACGAAATTTGGTAGTGTGTCGAATTATCAAAATGGTTTGGCCAGAGCTTTGAAAATGCAATATGAAGGACGGAAAAGCTATCATAATTCAGGGAGTACATTTAGATCCTAGTATTTTGACTTACACAAATTCATCTTCTTTGGAGGACACTTCACTTGATCATGACATAAAAGCAAAGGAAGAAAACACTTCAACAGATGCCCTGTTCACTAAAGCTTTGGATGCTATAGAATCTAAGGTTACAACCATAGTGGCCATAGGACATTGCAACACAAAGACACCTAAAGTTTCAATGAAACAATGATGAGCAACACACCCATTGACGTTAAGGAATGTCAGGTGATTCCTACTGTCTTAAAGATGACTGATTTTGATCAAAAAGGTCTTCTAAAGCTATGTTGTGTGGGATCGGCCCCCACCCCCTCGCTCCCAATTTTGGGAGCACGCACCCAAGGCACTCCCTTCCTTTCCTATACTAAAAGATCCTATACTAGGTTGATCGTTTGATGACAATGTTATGGTACCTCCCTTCTTTGCCAAACTCCTACAAAGGTTTTTATGGTTGATCAATTGATGATAATGTTATAAGTTGTAATTACTAGATGATTGATGTTACATGGTTTAATCCATGCAATCTATAGCTAATTCAACATCCTACATGTTTTTTAGATATAAATCCATCAAAATATATTAAAATATATACTATACAAAAAACGCTCCCAAAATGGGAGCTTTTGAAAATTTCACTTTTTGCTCCCCTCCCGCTCCTCGCTCCCCACTCCCAACTGCATAGTTCTAGAGGAATGGGTGTCTAGTAGATCCGTTGATAGTAAATGTCCAACCAATGATAAGAAAGAGTTTAATAAGAAATTTGAAGACACCTCGAGATTACTTTTGGCACATTTGAATCATAGAAAAAGATAGTAGTAAATATATCTGCCGCAAGTTTTCCTCAAAGATTGGTGTGGTTACACAATCTTTTACAGTGCACTCAATAGGGTAACTCAATCAAATACATGGTGCAATTCCTGTAGTAGATGTCTAATAAGTAATATGCAGGGCCCGATCGCTCTAGTGGATCTCTGGCACTTCAAGGTGTATTTCTTGTAGTAGATTTTGCCTTAGGTTGAATCATACACTTGCAAAAGGGGCACCTTATAGTTGGTGGTTGTATGTCAGCAATTCATGTGCAAATCCCCTTTAAATATGGGAGCTTGATCAGTGAAAATAGTGTCTTTTTAACATGTGCATGCTAATGTGATAAAATTAGAGAAAGATAGTGATTAAGGCTAGGTAATGTTGGCACTTACACAATAGTTAGAGACCACATGCATGGAGAAAAGATGATGTTTGTTATAGTCAACATGTAGGGCGCCTTTACGTGCCATGATTACAATCATTTATGTGCCACTATGATAAATCAAGATCCAAAAGTACTATCACATGAATCATGATCATTGACATTGAAATTGATATATCTGACGTTATGTCGTACGTTTTCTGAACACAATTCCTAGCTCTAAACCTAGTGCAATTCCTAACATGGTTCCTTTCGAAATTTTTGGCCTTATTCCAGGTGCTATACCTAGATCTATACCTGGCACTATGATGGATGTTTTCTAGGTGCAATTCCTGGCTCTATACTTGGCGCTATGTTGGATTTTTTTCTCGCCAAAATTCATGGCACAATTCATATCGCTAACACTGGATTAATATATGGTGCTATGTTATTCAAGACGTTTTTTTGGAGGCTATTCTTGGCGTTATATGGGATGTTTTTTTGGACACTAATTGGGACGTTAACTTGGATGCTAATTGGGATGATAATTGTGATGCTAATTGTGACGCTAATTGGGATGTTAATTGGGATGCTAATTAGTGTCCAAGATAGCGTTAACTTTTAAAAATGGACACTAATTCGGATGCTAATTGGGACGCAAATTGGGACGTTATTTGGGACGCTAATTGGGACGCTAATTGGGATGCTAATTAGTGTTCGAAATAGCGCCAACTTTTAAAAATGGACGCAAATAATGCCATTAAAAGCGCCATCCCGTGGAAAAGCGTCCACTTTGTCCAAAACATGATGAAAATACACTAAAAATGATAGTGGACGCTAAAAAGCAAGCTAAAAGAGATGTTAATCACAGGTTTTTGTTGTAGTGATCTCTCTTTCTCTGTAAACTACTATGGATATTCCAATGGAAAATTCATTAAAATATAGATTTTAATATTCCACAATCTCTTATTATTGAGTGTTTTACTTTATATTGTATATTTAATGTTACATGCATAATGTTGAAATAAATTTAAATGAAATAAAACAAGCAATCAATAGGCCTTAATTCACACAATAAACATGATATATATCCCATGAAAACCTGGATTGAATTTGAGGCCTATGCTCTGGTATTTGTTAAGCTAAATATATGTTAATTAATCAACTCTTGAATTATCAACCAGGAGTTCGTAAATTTAGAGGTGTAAATATAGTATGTGTAGGATCATAATTTACTTCTAACCTAATCTAATGACTAATGAGAGTAAAATATCTCAAACTCACACTTCAAATGCGATAAATGAAATAAGTAAAACTCAATTGATTGGAAATATTATAACACCTTATGATGATAAGATCATATCTCTCGAGTTAGGCCTCAATTTTCCTTTGGTGATAAAATATTTCTTCTTAAATGGTTAACTAAGTTGTGAGAAAAGCAAATATGTAAAACTAAGCTAAAAGAACTAATCTAAAAGAAGCTCGTAATGAAATACTCACGAAATAATCCTATGCTTAGAAACCATCATTTAATAGCTTCTAAAGGCCTTGCAAATGCACAATAGATTATTTAAAACACCAATAGAATATTTATAATGTAGACATGACAACACCAGAAAAAATTATATAATCACAATTATTTGAATAATTAAATGTAATAAAATATAAATTCCACCTTTCCTATATTGAATATTTTTACGAAGTATATTAAAAGGCATATTATTATCCCTCTCGCAAGCAAGGTTATATTGTAATGGATAAATAATTGAATTTATATTAATCATGTTTTTTACTAAAAATATATCCAAGTTATCTAAAGCAAATATTATAAACATAAATTCATATTTTTATAATATAATATAAATATAATTATCTCTTATCTCATTGGCTCATATAACAAGTATCTTATTTTGTAATCATTGCATCACATTAATATATTTATGTTAATTTATTATTTTAGTACAACTAATTTTTTATTTTAATATATATTTTGGATTGATTTTGTTTATGTTATTAATTTGTTTATTGTTCTATTCATATATTTAAGTTGTCAATGTCAAATCAGTTTGTATGGTTGACAACTTGTCCCTTTAAACTCATTTAATGTTGTGGAGAAATGTTGCCAGTCATTGAATTTGAATCTACTTGAAATCCAATGACCCACAATAACTCTGCAAGAACACTAAATTAATTGTCCCACGCTAAATCATTTTCACCTTAAATTTTAAATTATGCATCATATAATAATATTACATAATATAGTTAAAATTTATTAAAATACACTTAAGTTAACAATCGAAACTATTGGATCAAATTCACCGGTAATCAGATCGACAATAAATAACTCATCTAACATTTTGGTCCTTATCAAAAGAGGTTTCATCCAAATCCTCAGAAAATAGCCTAGAGAAGAAGAACAATTCTGTGATAAAGTCGTATGAAAGTGCTCATATGACTATCTATGATGCTAAGCCTAAGATTCCTCCACTATGGAGTAAATTCACCATTATAATTCAAAGCATTAGCTTTAAAATATTAATAGCACCAAATAATGTGTTGTGTTAAAAAATATTAATACTACCAAATCCTGAATTCATATTACTATTATTAGATATATATACTATAATTATATTTTGAGTAACCTTTTTATGGAATACATTAATTTATATCTATATATAAGATTTTTAAAATGAAATTGTGTTATAATTTGAATAAGTCAGAACCTATGTAAAAGTCGATGATGATGATGAATAACAACATTTAAAAAAAAGTTTATTTATATTATTATTTTATATATAATATATAGCTAAATTTTTATTAAATTCATTCCTATTGTCTATATTGTATAATTATAAACGACTTTTAAAATAAAATCTTATTCTAATTAGATGAAGTTTAAATCTAGGTCAAAAATCAAATGAGATACATATATACTTTAGTTTTTTTTCCAAAGAAAAAAATCGTAAATACTTTATTCACATTTAGTAGATGGCCCTCATAGTCCATTTTACAAATTACAACAAAAAAGTTGTCAGTTACAATATTTGCCTCAAAAAGCACAAATCCACATTCCAAATCTAATGTTCATACATCATCTGATCATAATGTTCACTTAATCATGAAATAAACTAAGTCTGATCATAGCAGACTTATATCATCACTCCTGATAAATCAGGTCAGATCAAAAATGTGATCAAAAGCAAAGATATCAGAGCATAACAAGCATGCTGGAGAAGTCTCAGAAAAGTCAAATGCTGATAAAAATAAACAGCAGCTAAAAAATAGGCCTATTCCAGACCATCCAGAGATGAAACATAGAATTCCAAATTCAATCAGTACCATATATAAGAGGCCAACTAGCCCGCAAATCAAGCTCTGAATATTGTTGCTAGAGATCACCAAATTCGAAAATGCATCTCAATATCAGCCATGGTATCATATCTGGAAAGTCATCAAAAACCAGCAATCTGTCATATGACAGACAGCACGCTACAGCAGATATATACCTCTAGTTACATGCTAGTTACACATGTAGGATAAGAACCTTTGATGAACGCTGGTAACATATTTCTGATATGCTAATATATTTTTGTCCTGCATCATGTGGACAGACGTTATACGTTACAAGTTAAATAGTTGTTTAGATTATTATGCTTTTCAATTTATTTGATATATCGAGCACTATAAAACTAACATTATAAAAAGTATAAACTAAATATAAGATGGCATATATCATTACATTAATATATTAAAAAAGAAATTAATAAATTAAAACATATAAATTTAGCATAAATTGTTTATTATCATAGCCATTTTACATCTATTAATATAAAATTAAATTGAATAGTATGCGACACCTTACTTTATTATGAAATGATTATGTTTATTAAAGATATTATGTGTCATCCTTGGAATATGCTACAAGCTTCTTTATCATGATTGTTTGTTTATATAAGCTTCAAATATGAGTAGAGGTTATATATATTTATATATAAAAAAATTTAAAACAAGCTAAGGTATTTAGCTTTATTTTTATTTTTTTTATCTTTAATTAAACTAATATAATTTAATGGAAGATACTATTATGTTAATAGTATAGATCATGTTGATTATTTTCAAATCTAAAACATAAATCTTTGTTAGGAAGTATATTCTTAATTTTGCTTTATAATTTTTTATATGTTTTTGCTAATCGATATGATTAGCTATCAAATGCAAGTTAGTGTCGTAACATGTTAGTTGAGAAATTTGAAAGGAAGAGCATGTTAGTCTCATTTATTTTATCAAACAAGTTTTCCAAAATAGTATATTTAAAAGAGAGTTCCTGTAACACCTCGGTTTTGATCCCATTTGCATTGAAAATGTATATGATGTATATATTGTAACTAATCATGATGTGGAGCTAAAGGAAAAAGCCCCACCATTGATTTAACGTTTTATGTTAATCGTTGCCAATGGTATTTCCTGCTAGCCGACACATTATAATTTTGGCATCATGTAAATATGCAATTTAATTAAAAACCCACAACCACCTATGTCAATGAAACAAATAATGAGATGAGGGCATGATTTCCTAAGAATATGGGTGGGGGGGGATATTCAAACCTTTGGGGCCAATGGGGAAAAGCCAAATGTCAAAGGGAGAACCCATGAAACAGTCAACTACCTTTCTTGTCTCATTCACCCAATCATTTAATTCTGCCAGAAATTGGTTGAAGTAGTTATTGCATGGGATGGGAAGAGTATGGGAAAGGAAATTCTAATTTGGGGAAAACCCATTTTTGGGGAAAACATTTTTTACTGTTGGGGCAAGTTAATGCCCAAAATGCATGCCCATTTGGTCATACACCCACATTCTTCATTTTCCTCACACAGTGAAAGCGTGGGAGATGTTTTACCTTGACGATTTTTCCTGTTGTGTGTTCTCCTTCTTGTTGGTGCCTCCTGGACATTTTTCTCACCATCATTCCTCCACATTGGAGCTCTCTCAAGCAACTAGGATTTTTTTGAGTGTGAAATTCATTTTTGGGTTTGTTGTGTGTGTTTTCCGTCACGTGGGCAGTTGTTTCTTCATTTTCCTCAGGCTGGAAATTCGTTTGTGTAATAATCTATGGTTGGGTCTCTTCCCCAACAATTTTGTTGCATTCCTCCACTATTTTCCAAGATGAAAATCATTTTTTCTGTTGCCCAGCTATTTGGAGGAGAGACCATGTTCTCTTGGGTGTTATTGAGTTCGTTTTTTGCCACATTAGGGCCAAAACGTCCCTAGGATACAAATTGTTGTTAGGGGGTTGTTTTCACCCACCCTAGCAATTCATTTTGTTGCCAAACTATTTTCCTCAACCCAAAAATTGTGTATATTGTTGTGTATGCATTTGTATTTTGGTCTGTATTGAATTGGGAGTAAAAATGGGGCTTGGCCAACTTGATAAACCTAGTGTGTGAAGGAACCTCACAGACAGATCCAGGGGGATGGTTTTCTTCTGTGCACACCATGAATAGCACTAGAAGAGAAGGAATAGCTTGAGGGACTATGTAGCAGAGAAGGGGATGCTTCCTTGTGTTGGGTGGGTAGATGTTTAGAAAAGCCAGGCTAGATTTGGTGCAGGTGCCCATAGCTCTGTTGAGGAGCTCACTAGCTTAGCAGTCAACCTTTCCAGCTCCTTTACAGCCTGATAAACCCAACTGTGTTGGCTTGGATGAATTTTGTGGTATCCTTGGCTATGTGTGAGCCTGCTGGTGTTCCTTATTCCTTGTGGAAAGCATGCCCGGCTCGGGGGTGGCAGTGTTTTTGAGAGATTGATGAGCATATTGGCCTATGGTTGGGTGGAATGTTGCAGCGACATAACTGGTTGAGGGACAATCTTCTTCATAAGATAAGTATTCTTTTGTTTAAATCTCTACATTTACATTTGATAATGAATTACAATGAACATGTGAATTAATGGAATGGATTTGCTTCCGCTGTATTTGAAATGTTTATGCATCTATGCATGTATTAGTTCAATGCATTTTTATTTTATCATGTGTATGTTCATGGGATTTAAATATCCTCGATTAGATAACAGTAACATCGCGTCCTCTCCATCCAGTAGAGGGGAGGGGATGTCACAATTCCTATAACAAAGTGTCCACAATTCTCTATTTATAAGGGGGATCCTAGACTATAAGACTACAAGTATAAGTCTTCTTGTTCTTCATGAAAATACATTTTCCAATATTTCTTTCTTATGAATTTTTATTAAGATTTATTTTTAATGAAAAACAACTTTTACATTACAATTTACACCATGTAAAAATTTTCTATTTTGTAAAAATTAATTTAATTAGTTTTTATTACATTTTTCATTACTCCTTTCTTATGGTTTTGAACCTAGGTTTCCAAGTTCATCCTAGCTACTTGTACACATATTGTGGATTATATGATTTTTTATTAAAACAATTTTGTATTAAAATCAAGGTTTAATATAAGTAAAATTCAATTTAAATATTTTTTAATTATTTATTTAGAAAACCAATTCAATTCTAGTTAAAATTGAAAAACTATATCTATAAAGTTTATGTAATGTTCTTAATTTGTCATTGAAGACTATATTTATGACTTTTCTACAATAATTTTCATTATTAGTGAAATGTAATTTGACTATTCCTAATTTAATACATTTATTTTAATAATTTATACATTACATTTTATTTAATCTTTTGAAATGCATTGTGCCTATATATATTAACGTGCTTTTTTAAGCAATTTAATATATATAGCCATAATGCATTTCAAAAGATTAAATAAAATGTAATGTATAAATTATTAAAATAAATGTATTAAATTAGGAATAGTCAAATTACATTTCACTAATAATGAAAATTATTGTAGAAATAATTAATCATTAAGATGACTGCTATCGATTCTCTATGAGATAACTTGGATTGCCTCTTCGATATTGTTAATTTATGAAAGGGGCGAAAGAATCTGAAAACCATCATGTACCTATAACATCAACATTCAGTTCTTCAACTTCGTGTGGGCACAATCTAGTATGGATAGGTTAGTCACTTTATGTTGAGAAAAGAATTGATGAAGAGCTATGGCGAAGGCTTTCTTGGAGTGGGCGAAGGTTTATATGAAGTTTTAATGGAGTTCTTGATTGCTTTGAGCTGTAATCGTGGCCGTTGATCTGCCTATCCTCGATTCTGGTGACCTCTGCGTTTATTGTTCCATGTGATGGTATGATTGTAGTTTTTATTATACTGCCGATACGTTTAATCATTGGTGCTCTCTATTTGCCACGTTATTCACAGTAGTTATTGCATGGTATTATGGTGTGAGTGAGGTATTGTTTTGGCTTTTGTTGCTGCGTTGAGGGAGCTGCATTTTGGACTTTGAGCTGGCGGAGTGTTGGCACCTGTTCTTCAGGGGTTTTGGCTATGTTTTCGGAGTCATTAACCTCAAGACTGATCAGGGCTTGTGTTTCCTCTGGAGACTGAGTTTTATTTATGTGGGTTCGTTTATCCTGTTGTGATTGAGGCCTTCGTTGTTATTGTTTTGGTTGGATTTTGCTTCATTTTGGAGGTTTCTTGGAAACTTTCTTTCGCTGACTACGGCTCAGGTGAAGGCCGTCTTGGTTCTTGGTTTCCGCAGGATTTTAATGCCCTGGTGAAGGCTGTCTAGGTTTTCTCAGGCTGTCTTGGTAGTTGAGGTGCTGAAGCAGACTGTCTTGGCTCTCGGCTTCCGCAGGATTTAAATGCACTGGTGAAGGCTATCCAGGCTTACACAGGTTGTCTTGGTAGCGTGAGGTGTAGGAGATGACCGTCTTGATTCTGGTATTTCAAGGAAGACTGACTTTCTTGGAGTGGGCGAAGATTAAGATGAAGGTTTATTGAAGTCACTTGATCGTCTCTTCGAGCTTCTGGTAGGTAATCTTGGCTGTTGATCTGTTCATTCTCGATTCTAGTGACCCTGTGTTTATTTGTTCGTGCGATGGTATGATTGTTCTTATTATACTGTCGTCGCTTCATTTCATTGGAGATGTCTATCCGCCACGTTATCCTCTTTAGCTATTGCTTGATTTATGGTGTGAGCGAGTTTACTGTATTGGTTATTTGGTTGATGCGATGAGTGAGCTGCATTTTGGACAGTTGTGATCCTTTAAACAGGTGGAGTGTTGGCACCTGATCTTTAAAAGATTTGGGCTAGGTATTCGGTTTCCTCTGCTCCCTTCCAGTTTTACTGGATTGGGATTGTGCTTTCTCTGGAGATTAAATGTGGGTTCGATTTTCCTGTTGCGATTGAGGTCTTCGTTGTTTCCAATTGATCTGGAGGTTTGTTCCATACTCTCGCTGCCCAAAGTTCAGGTAAAGGTAGTCTTGGCTCTCGGCTTCTGTTGATTTTGAAGCACTGGTGAAGGCTGTATAGGCTTTCGCAGGTTGTCTCTGGTTTTTGAGGTACAGGAGCAGTTCGTTTTGGCTCTTGGTTTATCGTTGGACTTGTATCACTGGTGTTGGATTTTTAGGCTTACATAGGCTGCCTTAGTTGCTTGAGGTGGTTAGTGTAACTAGCTGCTGGTGTTTGAAGCCATTAGCGCAGCTTGAGAAGCAGGAGATGGTTAATTTCTCTTGGCTTTGTAGTTTTGAGCAGCAGGTGTAGGCTGTATCAGCTCTTGCTGGTAGTTTTGGGACATAGGTGAAGGCCCTTCTAGATTACGCAGGTGGTCTATCTGTGTTTGATAATCTTGGGCCATCTCTTGTGGTGGTGGATTTCAGCATCAGAGTGGTATGTTTGTTGTTTTCCAAGCTTTTATTCAGGTATGCTCAGCTTTTCCTTCGTATTCATTGCATAATATTTTATTCTGTTTACAAGCCGTGTTTATTAGACTCCTGTTTTTGGGATTAGGGTTATAAGCGATCACAGTTTCTTTTGGATTTGGTTTATTCTGGATTCTTGGCCTATGGACAAGGCTTCTTGCTAGTCTGTTAGGATTGCTGTATCTTCATTGCAGTAGTTTCTGTGCAATACATTTGTCTGATTCTGTTTGTATGGTTCTGGGTATTTGGGTGATGGGATTCTGATTGATTATCTGTGGCGAAGGTATTGTGTGTCGCACTCTCAGGGGCCATTGCGGGTTCCTTTAGCTGATTTCTGGCTTTCAGTTTGGATGAGAAGAGTGAATCTTGTTATTTGGTTACCTTTTTAGGTTTCCTGGGGCCTTCATTTTGGGATTTGCTAGGATCTCTGGTGTCATTGTGATGTGTGTTTTATTTCTAGCTCTGTCTATGTAGTTCGTTGCCCGGCTTTTGACTGGGGGTTTTTTGTGCTACAATTATGTCGTTGCGAGCGATCAATTCTTTGGCCCGCACTCCGCCAGGGCACTTGCAATGCTCCAAGCAGGGCATTGGAGTGGAGAAGAGGCTCTCTGCTACATATATACCATTTAATCTGGGTGTTTCGGGGATTGACATTGGTCGGGATGATCATTTGGATAGTGTTTCTTCTTCTCCGGAATGTTTGGATGATGCTGGTATGGGTGGGAGACTTTTGTCGAACCCAATCCTTCCTTGCCCGGCTATTTCTGATCCTGTGGGTAGGCCGCTTTGCTCTCAATTGAATATAGGTGAAGATCTTTCTGCTGTTGGGGATTACTCTTTTAAGATGGTCTTGGGTCTTAGGGATGTTTCTTCCCTTAATTCTCAGCCGTCTGGAAAGTGTGTTTTGGTTGAGGATGGGTCTCAGCTTTCAGTCTTGGATGCTCATTGCCATGACGCTCTATGCTTGGGGGGATGTGAGAATCCTTTACCTGCTGGTCAGATGCCTGGGACTAGCTGTTTGGATGGGATATTACATTCTTCTCCAAAACAGAGTCATCTTTTGGATTTGATGGGTTTTCAAAATTGTGAAAAGGCATGTGGGCATTTTTTTGATTATCAGATTGATAAGCCTAGTTACCCGGTTATTCAAGCGGAGGGGATGGTTCAAGAGGTTTGTAAGAGTACAGATTTGGGAATTGCTTCCTTTTTTTGATGTTAAATCTCATAAATCTTTGGATCCTATTAATGAATTGGTTTCTGATGTTAATTATAAATTTCAATCTATGGATCCTGATATTGAATTGGATTCTGATCATCGTTATTCTGGTCAAATTGATCCATCTAAGCCTAAGAGGAGGATCCCTAAACCTATCAAGAAAATAAATCTAGTCTTAATGACTTTGGGGGAAGATGTGCTATTAAACGACATAGTTCTTACTAATGCTGTGACTTTGGTTGGGAGGTTTGGAAGGCGTAATTATAATGTAGATACTCTTCATGGGTGGGCTGTTAGGGTTTGGAATGGGATTATCAGTTCTATTCCTGAGATTTATATGCTTCCACGGGGATGGATAGCATTTAAATTTTCTTCTGCTGATGATTCTGATAGGATTCTTGCTGGTTTCTGGAAATGGGATAATGCTGCTCTTCTTATCAAGAGGTGGACTCCTTTATTTGATCCCTGTAAGGAAAGGTATGACCATGTTCCTGTTTGGGTCAAACTTCCACATTTACCTTTTAAATTCTGGTTTGCGGATTTCTTCAGACTTGTTGGGAATACTCTGGGAACCCATCTGGAGACTGATTTCTCCTATTTATAATCTGGGGTCTGCTGTATAGGCTGGGTCCTTGTCCTGTTAGATTTTCGATTGGGTCTACCTGCTGAATTGGTCATTAAAACAGGTAACCAAGATTTCTTTCAGCCATTGGATTACTTGGGACTCCCCTTTAGATGTTATCGATGTCATGGCCTCAGACATTTGGCAAATGATTGTTCCCTATCCTTTAAAAAGTATTCTTCTTATAAAATTTGGAGAGTAAAAAAAGATTGGAATCAGCCTTGTGCTAAGGCAGGGATCTCAGTGGTTGAAATCTTGGATACCTGGAAAGCCAATTCAGTTGAGACTCAGTCTAATGCCAAGGTTGACAAGTCTGTGGATGAGAACTTGGATGTTCATTCTGTTTCTCTTGATTTTGATCCTTTAGCCAATCTTAAATAGCTAAGTCTATCTAATTCCTTGGATGAGAATTTATCTCTGAATCTTACTTCTAAGGCTTTATATTCATCTGCTCCGATTTCATCTTTGAAGGATCTTGGTTTTGTATCTCCATGCAAGGCAATTGTTAGTAAGGGGTATTTTCTTCGCTCAAGTACTAAATCTGTTCAGGATATTTCTAGGAATGTCAAAGATAAATTTGGGATTATTGAAGTTGAGGAAGGTTTGACTGGGGATACCCAATTAGTGCAACCTGATTGGAGAGGTGTTGGGGCGCTTAGAGCATCTGCCCTCACTCAAGTTCCCATATGATCCTTATGTCCTTAAATGTTAGGGGTTTGGCTAGTCTTCCCAAGAAACTAGCAGTCAAAAGGCTTATAGATCTTCATTCTGTTGATGTTCTTTTTATTCAAGAAACAATGATTGAGGGGGGTGTATTGGTTCAAGATTTGGAACTTATGATTCATGGATGGCAGTTCATATCGGTGGATGCTATGGGAAGATCAGGTGGACTCATTGTAGGATGGAAGTCATGTAATTTTATTTTTATTAATGCATGGGCATTAAAAGCAAGGTTGTGTGCTGTTTTGTTTGATTATGATTTACAAAAAGAAATATCTTTTGTAAATTTATATGCGCCCTATCTAGATAGGGAATCTTTCTGGAACAATCTGATTAAGTTGGATAGTCTCTTATCTCCTTATTTAGTCTTTGGAGGAGACCTTAATTTCTCCATGGGTCTCTCTGAAATTTGGGGGGTTCATGCTCAAACTGATCCTTTATCTAATTTTTTCCATAATCTGTTGGAGAATATGGGGTTAGTTGACATCAATCCATTGGTTTCAATTCCTACCTGGAGTAATCGCAGAGCTGGTGAAGAGGGTATTTCTAAAATATTGGATCGTCTTTTAGTCTCGGCTGACTTCCTAGATTGTGATTTCCTCCTTAAACAATGGATTGGCTGTGGAGGTGTTTCTGACCATCAACCTGTTTTTCTGCAAATTTCCTCTCAGCACTACAAGGCCCATAGTCCTTTCAAGTTTAATGTAGGCTGGCTGGATCATATTGATTTGGTTGATGTCTTAAAAAATTCTTGGGTTCGCTTCGATGTTCGATCTGCCTTATCTCCTGAGGCTCAATTTTGTGCGAAACTAAAACGCATAAAAGAAATTTCTATCAAATGGTCTCTGAATAAAAAAGCTCAGAATATAAAAGACTTGGTTGATATTGAATTTGAGTTAAAAAGCTTTCATGATAGTCATTCTTCTGGTATTTTATCAGTAGTTGATAAGGATTTATTGACTGAGATAGAATCTCGCAAGCAGGATATTCTTCTTTTTAGGGAAAAGGAGGCTCGTCAGAAAAGTAGGGTTTTATGGCTGCGTTGTGGAGATGATAATACTCCTTTCTTTCACAAATTTGCTACCCATAGGAAATGTCGTAACTCAATTTGGAAACTTTTTGATGATTCTGGAAATCTTGTGGAAGGTTTTGAGGCTATAGCAGAAGCTGGGATTCAGTACTTTGAAAGTCTATTTAAAGAAGAAGATGATCTTCACCTTCCAGAAATTGTTCTTAGTGCTGGTCATTTTCCTACTTCTGTTTCTGAGGATGATAATGCTGAGCTTATGCAAGCTATTACCCTTCAAGATATTAAGCATATCTTAAACATCAGCAAAAATGATAAGAGTCCTGGTCCGGACGGTATCCCTGTTGAGGTGTACAGATGCTTGTTTGATGTTTTGGGTGAAGATCTCTTAAGAGTAATTGAATTGTCTAGGATAAGTGGCAAGATCCCAGCTGTTTTTAATTCAACCTTTCTTGCCCTTATTCCTAAGGTTGACAACCCTTCATCTTTTGAGTATTTTCGTCCTATATCTTTGTGTAATTTTGTATACAAAATTATTGGCAAGATCATTTCGATTAGAATCAGAAAGGTATTGAGTAGGTATATTTCTGGAGAACAGTTTGGTTTTTTGCCGGGTAGGCAGATTCATGATGCGGTTGGTGTTATACAGGAGGGCATGCATTCAATGCATGTTAAATCCATAAAAGCTGTCATGATTAAGATTGATCTATATAAAGCATATGACAGAGTCAGCTGGGTTTATCTTCGGGTAATTCTTGCAAAAATGGGTTTTGCTGGGAATTTTATTGCATGGATTATGAGCAGTCTTTCATCTGTTTCTTTCTCTTTGCTCATTAATGGTGTTGCTACAAATTTTTTCAAATCTGGTAGGGGGATTAGACAGGGGTGTCCTCTAGCACCACTCCTGTTTCTTATAGTGGTTGAAGGCCTTGGTAGGGCTATTTTGCATGCTTCACACAATGGGTCTTATCATGGTTTAGACTTTGGTAATGATATTGTATTAACTCATGTTCTATTTGTGGACGACATTGTCATAGTCAATGATGGCTCTGAACAATCTCTCTCTACTCTTTATGAGATTTTAATACATTTCTGTAAAGCATCTGGGATGCAAATTAATAACAATAAATCATCACTTTACTTCTCTTGTATGGAAGAGGATGATGTTATTACTTTACAGAACATCTTTAGTTTCCCTGTTGCTCGAATTGAGTCTGGTATGAAGTATCTAGGGTTTAACCTTAAACCGTGCAGATATCTCATTAAGGATTGGGATTGGCTGATTATCAAAGTTGAACAAAGGATTCAGAATTGGAGCTTCCGTTGGCTGTCCAAAGGAGGAAAGCTGGTTTAGAAGCTACTCCAATATATTGGATGCATTTTTGGGTTCCTTTGGGTGTCATAGACAAAATCAGAAAGTTATGCTTCAACTTTCTTTGGGCTGGTAAACAGAAATCCTCTGGTTTGTCCTAGATATCTTGGAAGTCTATTGCTTTGCCTAAATCTTTGGGTGGTTGGGGACTCAAGGTACCTGTCTTATTTGCCAAGTCTCTTGCTGCAAAAAAGGTATGCGATATTATTCATGGTTCGAGTTTATGGGTTAAGATAGCTTATCAGAAATATATCTTTCCACTCAATAAACTGGATTGGATTAGATCCTCTGTAAAAAAGAAAAAGAATATTTCAATCTGTTGGAAAGCTGTTCTCTGGGCCTTTGATCTTATTGGGAATTTTCTGGTTTGGAAGGTTGGTTCTGGAAAAGCTGTTCGTATAGGATTGGATCCGTGGGTTGGATGTAAATGGAGACATGCTCTGCCCACTCCTATGATAGATAGGTTACATTTGGCTGGTTACCATTTTCTTTCTGATATTGGAATTATTGGTATGTCTGTTTTAATGCCACAAGAATGGTTACCTGCAGACACTTTGGGGTTTAATGATCCATTTGAGATAGCTGTTTGGAATGGATACATTGCCAGCCTAAAATCTAGCCATGTTAGACTCTCTTTTGAAGATGACTGTCTCATTTGGCAATTATCAAAATCTGGCAAATATTCTCCAAAAGCAGGATATGTTGAACTTATTTACAGAGAAGTAGACTTGAATTGGTGGTGGAAGATTTTATGGAAGATGAAGTGTCCACTAAAAACAAAAAATTTTAGTTGGTTTCTTCTCACTGGTAAAGCATTGACCTGGGATGTTCTTTGCTTGAGAGGTAGATAGGGTCCCGGTAGATGTTATCTATGCAAACAGAGTTGCGAATCTAATTTCCATATTGCTGTAGAATTCCCTTTTATGCAATCTGTTTGGTCTATCATTGAGGATCATTTCACCCTTAATAATCTATGGAATGGAGTCTCCCTCTCTGAATGTTTTAAAAACTGGTGCCTGTTATCAGATGTAAATTTCATCAAATCTTTACCCATCATTGTCCTATGGTTTATTTGGAAAGCAAGAAATAGATCTTGCTTTGAGGATTGTGACTCCTCTCCTACATAGATTTCAAGTTATAGCTTAGGCATGCTGAAGAACATACCGCAGTCTCTACCTATGGTCTCTATTAGATCAATTGTTCTAGAGGAAATTGATCATTCATATGCTTGGGGTTACTTTGATGGATCTACTGCTGGGGATCCAATGATTTGTGGGGTTGGAGGTATTATGTACTTTTCTGATAGGCACTATATATCTTTCAAAGCAGGTTTAGGTTTGGGCACAAATAATTATGCAGAATTGTGTGCACTTAAGCTTCTCCTTAGGCTGGCTAGGATGCATAATTTGGATAAATTACAAATTTTTGGAGACTCCCAGCTTGTTATTAATTGGGCATCTGGTAAGTATAAATTACAAAATCTTGAACTATCCTTGATTCTTCAAGATGTTCACTTTTTATCGGACAGTTTTGATTTTGTGTCTTACAAACACATTTATAGGGAAAGGAATTCCATAGCAGATTTGTTGGCTAAAGCAGGGGGTAGCATTCATGAAGGTTTTTGGAGTACATATGAACAGAGAGAGGCAGAATCCACAGAAATTTTTCAGGTATTCTAAAGGTGTTGTAGCGTGATGTTCTGTCATAGGACAGATTACTGGTTCTTGATGATTTTTCAGATATGATGCCATGGCTGATATTGATTTGCATTTCTTGCATTTGGTGATCTCAAGCAACAATATTTAGAGCTTGACCTGCGGGCTGGTAGGCCTCTTATATATGGTTCTGAATGGTTTTGGAATATTATTTTTCATATTTGGATGGTCTGGAATAGGCCAATTTTTAGCAGCTGTTTATTTGATCAGCATATGACTTTTATGAGACTTCATCAGCATGCTAGTTCTGCTCTGATATCTTTGCTTTTGATCACTTGTCCCTTATTGATCTGACCTGATTTATCAGGAATGATGATATAAGTCTGCTAAGATTAGACTTAGTTTTTTAATGCTTTTATTGCTCTCTTTCTGCTGGAAAGTTCTATTGGTGAACATTATGATCTGATGATTTAATGTATGTAATGTACTTTAGATTTGGATTGTGGATTTGTGCTCTTTCTGAGGCAAATTTTGTTATGACAACTTCTTAATTGTATTTTTGTAAAATGGACTATGAAGGCCATCTACTAAATGTGAATAAAGTATTTACGATTTTTTTCCTTGGAAAAAAAAATATTAAATTGCTTTTATATTTTTAAAATGTAACTAAAAAATATTCTTAAACTAAATAAAAACAATTTTAAAATTAAATTAAAACTATATAATTAGATTATCTACATTCCACTTTTTTTTTTCTTAAAGAAATAAACTAATCATAAACGAAATAATAAATAGAAACTAATTACTATGTAACATTTATGATTAAAATTTTAATATAATAAACTATAAAATAATATTTAGAACATGTGTGATAATGATTTATTAACAATGCATAATGAATCCATGCATAATAATAGTTAAGACCAACCGTTACTCTTTGGACCGACTTTGCTTGCCTCTGAACTGGAAGTGAAAGTGGCTCCGTACATCAAGGAAAACAAATGTGAACTGGCAGTGGCCCCGTAGACAACCACATTTAAGCGGTCAATCTCATTCTTTTATATATATATATATATATATATATAATCTGCCAAAACAAAAATAATAAAAAATTAAAGATGAAAGATTTGAACACCCTAAAAAGCCAACAAGTTCAATGAGTACATGAAAAAAGTCAACAAGTTCAATGGGTTGCAGGCTTCAAATTTGAAGTCTTTAGAGCTCTTCAAAGGCCATTTTATCCTTCATAGAAGGTCAAAAAAAAATTTACCATGCAAAAAAAATTTGGTTTAATTTCCAGCCTATCAATAATGAAATTGAGTTTAAGCCTCCCTAAATTTGCAACAGAAGGTCAACTACAAAATTTGCCCTTCTAGGTTATCAATGATTCAGTGAATTGTGGAAGAGTTCGGACTTAGAGTCTGCCCAAGTGCCCTCAAATAATCGGATCATGGATGAGGATCTAGGTCCCAATGGGCACGGACCACAGTGGGCCACTATGCTGCCAGTGCCAAGTTCAACTCGATGAGTTGGGACTCTGACTCAGTATTTGATGTTCACTTTTAAAGCATTTAATGGCATTTGCTTGCATTACCGATTCGCCAACTTCATTAAATTTTAAATCTTGGTCTGAGAAAATTCTAGCCTGCCAACTTGGTTTTCCATCTTGCATATTCTTGTTCATCGAGTCACCTGATCTCACAACTTACAAGTCACTTGAGTATTTGCGTATATGATGTGAAATTAAATGCTCTTATGAGTCATATTTATGGATGGTGAATTGATTTGACATCCCTCCATAATGAAGGATTTGTAAGGAAAAAATTAATGGTGTTTTTTGGGTTACAACTTACAAGTTGTAATTTACAATGCATTGAGCAATCTTTGTCGAATTCGAACCTAACCTGGTCCAATGGGTCTCTAAGTTGACAGACCAGCACAGGACTAGGATGACAAATCTTTGGTAGCAAGGTAGCAACACGTCGCCTTTTGTTTGTGTTCATGAATCGTATCCTATACTAGTTAGTCCAGTATTCCAAGATTTATTCCAATTTCCACTCATTTACTAGGGTCAGAATCATTTGAATCAACATTCCCAGTCTCGCACGGTCCACCTAGGCTGCTTAGTCTTCCTGTCTCATCGAAGGAAGAGGGTTAGGTAGCAAAGACAAAGGAAACTAGAATGGAGTGCCAACCAGAGAGAAGGTTCGTATAATATGCATATAGCAAGCTCTAAAAGAAACGAAAGAATTCGTCATATACCCAACTTGAGATTATCATTATTTTATTTTTCGGGATGCTTACACAGTAACTCCTCTGCCCGAGTTGATTATGAGGGCGTTGGCAATGGATACGATTTGGAGAGGCTCGTTCCCATCATTATACAGCCAATGGGATGCTCCTGCAAATATCGCTATTACGTCTCCCCTCCTCACTTGCCTCACCTTTTGACTTTCAAGTCCTCTTCTTCTTCTTCCTCTTCCTCCCACGGTCTCTCTAATCTGCACCCTCGAAACAAAAAATTATCTTTGAAAGTCGAGACACCTCGCAAAAACTATACCCAATTTCCCTCACTTGTACAGATATATCTATGCTGTGTAGAAGCAATTATAAAATGATTTTTTTGTAATCATGTGAAATACATAAACATGCATTTGCCTAACTTGAGCAAGGTAAACCAACTCAGGAGCGTCGAAATATTGGGGAATTGAGATGGTGTTGCTTTCAATTGTCTTTTGTAGAAGGAAACAGCTGCGCATTCTAATTCCTCATTTCTTTTGTGGTGCACAACGCCAAGGTTCCACCTATGTCACATGTAGGAGCAAAAGAAGCAAAGGTAGAACGTTAGGTAGGCTAGATTGAGCTTCCTTGAACTTAAATAGATTGGAGAAGGCTCTGGGAGAAAAAAACATTATCCTGGGTTTACATGTTAGAACAGTCAGAGTTCGGGACTCATACTCTCAACTCTCCAATTTCATGTTTCAGTGTCTCCCCAATTTCTATCTCCTCCGGAAGATTTTGCAAAGCTAAGATGTCGACTTGGTTTTCGTGAATTTACAAGTATGTACAACATTTTGTACTTGTGTTACATTTTATATATGGAGAAATGTTAAATGTGTTGCTTGTTGGAGTTCCTTCTCGTGTTATAAATATAAGGGTTTAAAACTTCTCCATCCAAAAAGTTGTTTGAAATTTGTAATGTATTGTGCGATCGCACATCCGCCAGACTAAGTCTCGAATAGTCAATATATCTAACCTTAGAAAACCCAATATATAAGTGAAATCAGAACCAAAATAATGTATACTTTTCATAGGCTAGGACCACAACTTCATTTGGGAAGAGGAGCAAGCAGAAAGAGACTCGTATTTGAGTTCCAAATATGTCAATGCTCTTTATTTGCCGTGAATTGTAAACACTCCAACCCCTCTGTTTTCTTGTCAGCCTTCTAATAATGGAAACAAGAAGAAAATTACTCGTGAACTAGGTCCATATGGAAAAACACATCAATTAGCTTTGTGATGGTATTTGTAACTTTTTTTTGTTGTTAATGGAAATGTGGATTGGAGAAAACTTATGCTTTTAGTTTGAAAGATAATAATCCAATGATTTTAATAGTGTTATCCAACTTTTTGTACCATAAGTTGGGTTACCTAAGGAGCCGCCAGTTGATAGACTTGTTCAAAGTCTGATTCCAGTGTATCAGTTGATCCGT
>LPNX010947934.1:0-14618 GCA_001517045.1 Pseudotsuga menziesii
TGATGTGATCAGAGGTCAGCTAGATGAATACATAGAAGAACGGCAGGCCCTTGCAGCTACAAAACGAGAAGAGCAAATTGAGGAATCTAGGAGGAAAAAATAAGAACATCTTAAACAACTAAATGGTCAAGGTAAGGATGATCCAGATGAAAATGCTACTAAAGAAGTTGGAGATAATGATAGGGCCATGGATGCTTCAGATACAGAAGTGCTAAAATGTGCCCCCAGAGAGAATGGATTAGTTTCAGATGATGCTGTAAGGGAAAGTTCAAACGAAAATGGTATTAAAGATTTATCAGAAAATCATTATGAAAATGGGTATGAATGTTTTTGTGTTCCTTTGCTTCTACCATGATTTCATTCGTTGCTGAATGAACTGAATGCCTGCCATTTCAATAGATCATCCTTTTTTCCTTTCCAGTCAATATGGACTGAGATACTGACTGGGTTTTGTGTTGATTTATGTTGTCCAGTGATGGTAATCAGTCTCATACAACAACATCGAGACAAGCTGCTTTAAAGCAAAAATTGGATGCAAAAGCTGCTGAAGAAAGAGAGAAAGAAATGGCCAGGATTGAAGAACAAAAGAAATTGCAAGAGAAAAGAAAGGCAAAAGCTGAGATAATAAAGGAGCAGAAACTTTGGGAGCAGAGGGAAATAGAGTTACAGAAAAGAGTAAGTATAGAATTCTTTTCTAAATCTATGTTGGGCATTCGAGTTACAGAAAAGATTAAGTATAGAACACTTTTCTAAATCTATGTTGTAAATGCTGAATATGGTTTTTTGGCAGTGTAGTCCATGCGATGGCTGAAAATTTTAAGTTATTTGAGCACCTTTGAACTTCATGATTTATGTTTTTATTCTTAGTCACATATTCATTAAGAACTTGGCTTGGGTTTTGCAGGAGATCCTCATGGGTCTTATGTGGTTGCTAAACGAGGAAGCTAAAATTATTGATATTGTCAATTCCTCACCTCATCCAAGGGTAGAGTTTTATGTTGTGACTCCAACTGGGAGCAACTTGGAGAGGCTTAGGGGATACAATGAGTGTGAGGAGTTGAAGCCAGTGATTGTTCCCATAGGTCCCACAATATTTTTTTTTTTTAAATTTTCAGCAGACGTTGCTTAAGCGACGCTTTCAAACTGTCGCTTTTCCGACGGCTTTTGAGATATCCATCGCAAATCCGACACTTGTAACTGTCGCTTTTCCGACAGCGTTTGAGAAATCCGTCGCAAATCTGACACTTGTAACTGTCGCTTTTCCGACGGAATTTGTAGATATCCATCGCAAATCCGACGGTTCTTGCTGTCGTTTTTTCTAAAAAACTTTCACCACTGTCGAGGATATTCCGTCGCTTAAGCGACGGTTACTTAGGTGTCGCTTAAGCGACGGTTATTAAGGTGTCGAAAAAATGACGACAAGTTTCCGACGCTTAACAAAAAATCAAAGTGTCGTACATGCGACAGGGAAGTGTCGAAAATCCGACATGACGGCCGTCGGATTTTTGGTCAAAATGTAGTAGTGGGTGAGGAGGATGCTTGATTTGGTGGAGTTGCAGCAAGTCAGGGAACATGTGATGGAAAGGTCAAAAGCTCATCAAAAGAAGATCAAGATTATTTTTGACAAAAGGGAAAAGGTGGATAAATTTAAGGTTGGAGATTGAGTCCTCATATGGGATACTATCATGAAAGACAAGGGAAAGCATGGAAAGTTTGACTCTCTATGGATAGGCCCTTTTGTGATAGCTCAGGTGCAGCATAACAACACCTTCAAATTGCAAAATTTGGAGGGAGAGGAGGTGTTTGATGGCCCATTAAATGGGCGATTTCTGAAACTCTATTTCATCTTAGGATTTAAGGCCTTGTTATTGTAAAATATTAGTTAGTTGATTATTTTTGCTTACAAAATAAACTCCATGCCCAATGGAATAGTAGAAGATATGTTTAATTCTTATTTTTTCAGGAAAGGCATTTTGGTCTGGGATTGTTGGGACGTCACAGGGAGGTCCCATCCCTGAGTAGGAGCCAAATGTTATCACCTAAATAAATTAATTTTCAATAGGTCCAACTCAGACAATTTATTTTTTGTAGTAGTGAAGCTTTCAAGGTATATTATGAAAGATGTTTGGGTAACTAACAAATTTGGAATGCTTGGTGTTCTATTTTTCAAGAAAATTTGAAGTTTTATCTTTCGATGGCTTAGGAAAACTCTTCAACAGTTCATTAGCCACCAAAAAGCCCAGCTTTTGGCAGCTAATGATTTGGACTTAGGACTGCATTAACCACCGAAAGCCTGTTGACGTCATTTTTATAAAATTATGGAAAGGGGGCTTTCGGTGGCTTAGGAGAACTTACCAACAGTTCATTAGCCATTGAAAGGCCTAGGTTTTAGCAGCTTAGCAAGTGGGTCTAGGAAGACATTAACCACCGAAAGCTCATTAAAAACGTTTTTGGATAAATTAAGGAAAGGAATCCTTTGGTGGCTTGGGAGAATGTGCCAATGGTTCATTAGCCACCGAAAATCCTAGATTTTGGTAGCTTGCAGATTAGATCCAAGATTCCCTTAACCACCGAAAAGGCCAAAAGAGGAAAAACAGTTAGCTTATCCATCAAAATCAAACGCTTTCAGCATGAGGCATGTCATGATCTAGCACTTAACCACCGAAAAGACTGGGGGACTGCAGAAAATCATTAGTTGGTAAATAAAGGGCCGTTATTGAATTGAATTGACTGATAGAGACCAAAACACTAAGCCTACCCTCCATCTGTCCCACGACTGTAGTTGAACCACCAAAAAACATCGGTTTCCAGTTAAAGATGGTCGATGTACTAACTATCTCGTGGTTATCACCATAATCTACCATCATTATACTAAGGCACCAATCGATTGATTGATGCCTCAAAATCAGCACCATATCCTCAGTACACTCCACAGTTATCTGCATGTATCCTCCTTACTCCAGACCACCCCTGAAACCAGCGCGCTAATCCCATTTATAGGATTCAAATTTTGGTTTTTGCAGGTACTAGAAGCACAATCCAGAGATGAAGAAAGGAGGACCTTCCCTCAAACAGGAGTTAGGTGACATTACCTATATTGAGTCACATCCTGAAGTATGCCAATTCTTCAGAGATGCAGGCTGTTACAGGTTCTGTGAGAAAATCCAAGGTTCCCACTAGAAAGTGGTAGAAGCATTTTCTCTTTCTTTTGATGGCTCTAAGGCGTTGATAGGAAAAAAAGAGTTCCAAGTTGATGACACCCTAACTGCAGAAGTAGTAGAACTCCCAAGAACTAGGGAGAAATGGTTCAAAACCATCGTTACTAAGAATGTGGAATTTAGTTCATACTTAAAACTTGAACACAAAGATGTAGTACAGAAGAAAAATATTCTATCCACCTGGCTAGAGGAGAGGTGGTAGCAGTTATTGAAAGCAATATTGGTTTGTATAACCTGTGAAGGTAGGTATAACAGGGTGATGATATATCACTTTAAATTGATGAATCATTTTATAGGTAGAATCCCTTTAAACCTACCTTTCTACCTCCACAATAGCTTAACCAAGATGGCCCATCAGGTCAAGGACCAGCCCACCAAAATCCACCCAAAATCGTAGGGAGGTTATCTCACCATGGCTTGATAAAACTCATTGTCCAACAATTGTTTCAAAGAAGAAACATAACAAGGACATATTTCTTATTCTGGAATGAGTTTGAAATAGGCTTACAGCCAGAAGACAAAGGAAATTCCCCTTCAAATAAATCCACCACTCCCAGGAGTGGAAAGAGGAAGAGAAGGGATATCTCACCAGTGACAGTGGATCAGCCTTCTCCAACTTCTAAAACCAACCAAGCCAAAATAAATCTAGACTTCAGTGGAAAGGAGAAGGAGGCCCCAACACAAAGTGGAAATATACTTAACTTACCCTACTCAGAAGAAGAATAAGAAAAGGAGCAAGAAGTTGACCTAACAAAGCAGGTGGCAGCAGAATATGGGGAGTTTCCCTCACCAACACCAAGGGAAGGTCAAGCAGAACCAATGGAAGAGACCTCCTCAAGCAAACCTAGGTCTTTGAGAATAAACCAGCTATTAGGGAAAATACATGAAATGGAGGTCTTAGAGAGAGAGATAAAAAGAACTAATGCAATATTAACAAAGAAAAATACTCAATTGCATAATGCTCTCCTAGAAATGAAGGGGATGTATTTATTTCTACAAAAAAAGAATCTGAGGTTTATGAAGGACAACACTAGGATTTACAGGATGATCAGACTATTGAGGTTGTAGATGAAGAATTCCAACTCAAACCCTATCTCTCAAGCTCACTTTGTACTAGAAACCCTATCAAAGGCATCAATAAGCTTTTAGAATCCTGAGGTATCTCAAGATGTTGCTTCTCTGTCAAACCCTATGCAAATAAAAGAAATACCAGAAGGATAGAGGTAAAAATTGTAAACGGTTGATTTAAAAGCTAATAAAATTTTGCAGAAAATAGAGCTTTCGGTGGCTTAAGCAAACGCAACAGCTATTCATTAGCCACCAAAAGCAGAGCTTTCTGCAACTAACAGACCCAGGATTATGCTTCCTTAACCACCGAAAGCACAAAATTGTACAGAATGATATGTTTACACAAAAAAATAGTTTTTATGGGTACAAACACCTCAGTGGTGAATTATGAAGCTGAAAATTGATGAAAAGCACTAGTGGAGGAGGTCTTTTCTAGTTTTGAAGGTGCAATCAAGGAGAAATGGGTCACAAACCCTAACCGTTTTTTACAAACCATGGCTTATCTGTGAGATAACATGTTATAGCTTTAATTCAGTGATCACTACAATTATCAAAGAGTTCAATGAGTGAACAAAGTGTTAGAGTCATATAGACTATCACTTAGATTAGGGTTTTTGTCCTAAATGTTTGCAAAACAATTATGTTATCTATTTTTAGTAAATCAGATCGAACTTTTTAGGATCTAGATGTTTTTGTAAAGGCTATAAAACCTAAGACTTATTTTGTAGAAAAGGTTCAACTTCGAAGACTTTTAGACCCTTATTGTTATCAAGATTCCCATTTTATTCATCATTTAATATAAGCTCTTTTTCCATTATATGTTCAGCTTCCGTATCTTTTATGTTCTGTACATGTGCTTGAATGTCTGATTCAGGTTTATTCTTTTTATCTAATACCAGATAGCTTTCATCCTATCTACGTGTTGATGAGTTGAATTGCAAGTATTCTTCCTTGCTATGATTAGCCATTCATATGTGATTGTTTTATGTATGAATATGCCAGCATAGTAAGTTCTCCATTTATTCACCTTATTATCAACCCTCTGAACATTGGCGGTTAGAAGCCTTATATTTTGATTGAGTTTTATGCATGTCTTGGGAGACTGAGTTCTTGTAGGTCATTTGACTTGATCCATTTATAAAAACCATTAAAACATTTAAGTTACCAAGAATCCTCGAGCTACAACCTAGAGGAGTTTCTTGGAGTGATAACACAACTATCAACAAGGTTTACTGGCCCAGTCCTTGTCCATCTCTACTTATAACGCCTTAGTTAATGCATCTTCATAAGTATTAAAATTTTCCAAACTGATGTGCATTCAGATTTTCTGTAAAATTCCTGCAACAAACCATTGGATTAGCAATTGTTCATCTATATTATCCTCCAACCGGCTTAGTAGGTATTTAAATATTTTATCGTACTCTCGACCTGTCTCTGTCAATTTTTGGACTGTGGTTTTCAATTTCTTTGCTGCCAAATGTTTTCATATGGAGTCTTGAATAATGACATGAAATGTTGTTTTATTTTTGCCTTAGTGGCATTCAACATTTTTTCTATGTATGGCATGTACCATGTTACTACTCGCTTTTGCAGAGCACCAGCAAAATAATCCATCTATCGATCTTCATTAGTAACAACATTTGCTTCCCAATTCGACTCACATACGGACCATTGTCATCTAGGATATTCATCACCCTAATAGAGGGGAATGTGTGCAGACACGTGCTCCATATCTTTGGCATCAATGTATTCTCCAGGTGGTGGAGGGGGGTGGTGGTGGTGGTGGGTGGTGGTGGTGGTAGGTTAATTCCTGTGACTCTATTTTCTTCATAGTTATTCTTGACAAAACTTTCGTTTCCATTGAAAAAAAATTATCTGTAGCAATCAGTGCGCTTTCGACTAGAAGTTGATTTATGTCGACTCCTATGATGATACCCAAGTAGATTGCTAATACTAGGGTATCCTCTCTTTTGAATCCAGCTGGTCTAGTGTGTTATCTGAAGCTGTGGTTGGTTGGGGGGGTTCTCCTTCATATTCTGAGTAGAGTAGGTGAATAGCGCGATTAGATGAAAAGGGTTGAAAATTAACCCAATTTCCTTCCTATGGTCTATGAATTAACAAATGGTCAACATCGGTTCCTTCTTCATCTAGTTGACTCCATACACCTAACTCGCCAACTCATAGTCCCAAATATTCTTGAACAATATCCTGCACTCAAGAACTTTAGCTTGAATTTAACGGAGAATGAGGTCTCATTTTCTGGGGTATATTAACTTGGAGAGCTTCACCATGCTCTATCCATAAGTATTCCTCCATTGGTGACACTTCTTCATCAAAACCCTCTTCTGATCGGTAATTATCCAACTCTGGTGGATTCTCTTCTTATCCTATCACTCTATTTGTCATTCTCCTTTGGAGCACAACAACCTTCTCTCTCATCTCTTCCCTTCTCTTTCACCTCTTCTCTCATTCTATATTCTGTATATCCAGAGTGATTTTGTGAGTAACTATTCAAATTTTCTCCTTTTTGGCTCGACTTTTCATCGTTGGCAGCCTTGTTTTCATAGGTTGACTAGAATTCCTCTACTCTACTCTAGAACATGACCAACTACCCCCCCATAGATGAATTGAAAGGTTTAGGAAGCCCGAGTGGAGCTATATATTTGTTTAGAAAGTAGTACCACTCTCTTTCTTTGACAATTTTTTCCCACTCCTTCTATTTGGTCGCTCAGTTTGTGTTAGATGGTGGATTTATCAGTAACAGATGAGGTTTGACAATATGACCCACACCCTTATTGATCAAGAATTTGAACAAAAGTGTCGGCAAAAAACACAGAAACTTTGGTTAGGTTGTTGTAGTATCTCTCTTTAATACTATCAACAGAGACCCTTTCGTTGACTTCTCTTTCCTCACAAAATTCATCAACAATTCTTTCGAACAACTCTGACAAATTTGTATGACCTCCCCTTGTTAACTTTTGGAGTAACTGTTGGTCTTTAATTTTTTCCGGTTGTTTCATCCAGTAGCTTCTTCGAAGACTAAGGTACGGACTCAACATACTTTTCATGTGTTTCAAAGAATAACTTATATTTTGCTTTGGGAAATAGTCATTCTATTTATTTATTCTGCAAATAATTCACAATCTTACGTTCCCACCAATTCTTAATCTCCTTCTCTGAAATCATCTAGTCATAGTCATTTCATATGTATATGTATCACCACCAAGAGAACCAATGTTGTAATCAATAAGATTGCAAGGTTGTCAAGGATACACATAAATAATCATATAACAATAACATAATAAGAGACAAGAATGGTAGACAGAATAACATATTATATTACTCAATTACACATGTGGGTTCATAAAACAAACCAAACCAAGTATCTATCTGGATGAACAACCTATATATACATTTACAAAATAGTTATAGTAACTACCTGTCGATTCAACCAACCAACAGGGCCTATGAGGTTGACCTAATCTATAATTAGTTGACTAGTGAGTCTAGTGGGCTTAGTCAACTAACTCCTCCAACATCTCTTAGGTTTTTTGGTCCTTTGGTCATTTGGTCGGTTAGTAACTTATCGGTGTTGGTTTTTCTTCCTGACTCTTTCCAATGCTCGCCATCCATTTGTCAACTACTTCCTAGTCAGTATTTTGGATACTTCCTCTATCACTTCTCTTGTCGATCATCAACCATATTCCTAGAGAAAACTTTGAATACTCCTTCTTTCAAACCATGTGATTCAGCGGATAATTCCTCTTTAACGATCCAAAATATGGTACATGGTTCAAAGAAGCCGCGGGTGGAAAATCAGACGGCGGAAGCTTTGACGAATCGGAAGTTGGAAGCATTCTGGTAGCCGCAACGACGGAGTGATTTTCCTTCCACAGATCAAAGATCAGAAGAGATTTCCTTCCGCAACATCGGGGATCAGCAGCTTCTTTCCTTCTGCCACAACGGAGCTCACAAATCTCTTTTCCTTTCGAAACGACGGAGCTCACAAATATCCTTTCCTTCCGCAATGGTGGAAGCTTTTCCCTTTCTGAAACAGTGGGGCTTCCGCAATGGCGGGAACGTAAGGACGTTCGGAAGCTGGAGTGATTTCTCTTCTGCAAAAGCACAGATGGAAGGATCAGAAGCACAAAGGCTTCCGGCAGCCGCAACGGTGGAAGCCAAGTGACTACAGCTTCCAACTTGAAAACCATTCGACAGCCGACTGAGGCCGGGTTCATCAAAGTAAAATATCGGAGCTTGTTCCTATTTCCCTTCCGCAACGGTGGACGAACAGATGATCACAACTTCCGATTTGAAGATGGCAATGCGTTCACGTGGGGGGGAATTTTCAAAATGGCTGTTGCAGAATCTTGATGCCGTATGATGGTAACATCGATAGGGAGGTGAACAGTCAGGGAAGTTGGCAGAAGGAGGTGAACAGTCGTGTTCTTGAGCATTGGCTCAATTGTAACGGCCAAGATGAGTATTAAAGGAGGAATCCGTTCAGTGGAAATGGGATTCAGACAGAAGTTCAGACATAGTGGGGACGCAGCTCATTGAGAACACAGGCTTGGAGAGTTTATTTTGGGTAAAACTATCCACATGCTGTTGAAGACGACTATTCTCAATTATACTTGGTTTCTTTTGTCTATTGAAGTCCAGTTTTGTAACTTTCAGAGAGAGGTCTTGAAGACTTTACTGTTAATTTCCAATTTCTGTGATTAGTCCAGAACCTTTTTGTACCTTTTTAAAGCCATTAATTGGATCGGTTCCTATTGGAGAGGGACCCGAAGACATAGCCCAGTGGAGGGGGTGAACTCCGTTATCAACTCTTTTTATGACTCTGTTTCTGTGTTTTCTGCTTGGCATCTGTTTAGCAGTCTTGTTTTTCATTCATGTTTTGAGCATTGAATTTCTGTTAATGCTGTTCCATTAATTAACCTGTTACACGCATTCTTTTACAACAAACTTTTAAAGCACTAAGTTGAGATCCTACGGATCATATTATGGTATCAGAGCTGGTTGAATTTTGTGCAAGTTGTGAATGCTTACCAGGTCCAAGTTAAAGGTTGGTGAAGGAGAATTAGTTGAAGGTGATCCTGAGATTGGCTCCAGGAGAACATTCTCAAGAACCATGTCTTTTCCACGAGGGGAAGAAGAAGGACATACCGAACGGAAAAAACCTGTCATTTCTGAAACTGAGTTTCTAGAGGATTTTATGAGCATGAAAGCCATGATGGAAATTCTACTCAATGAGCGAGCAGAAAGGAAGAAGAAAGAAGAAGGATCTTCATCTAGAGATGAAGAAGTGAAGCCTGAAGAAAAGGGTAAAGGAGTAGGAGGTGATGGTGATCCTCCTAACACAAATCAGACTTTTTCTTCTTCTCATACTTCTCATTCAAATAATGCAAGTCCTAATATGCCTTATTTCAAATTGGATGTAAAGTTTGAATTACCTATTTATAATGGAGATGTAGATGCTGAAAAATTAGACAATTGGCTAAAGCAGCTTGAAGTATATTGCAAGGTGCAGGGCATTAATGATGACCCTTCCAGGATTCAGTTGGCCACTTTAAGGATGAGTGGAATGGCTCTTACTTGGTGGGAGAGCAATATTCAACAAGATCTTCGAAAGAACGGTAAAATTATTTCAGTTTGGAATGAATTCATTGAAGTATTGAGGAAGCAATTTTATCCTTTAGGTCACATGCAACAATTAACCATGAATTGGCAAATGTTTAGACAAGCTAAAGGACAAAGCATTCAATATTATACTCATGAATTTAGAAAGAGGGCTATTGCATTGAATGTTTCGTTAGATACACAGGAAACTCTTCTTAAGTACATTGGTGGCATGCATTCTTATTTGAAGCATACTTTGTTGATGTTTAACCCCGGTAATTTGGATGATGTATGTGTTCAAGCTACCCATTTAGAAGCCAGGGGTAAGCATGCTAATGATACTTTTGTGAAGAAGTCATTTAAATTTGACAGCAAATAGAAAGGTCAATATAAGGGGAAAAAGAAGATGGCTACTGTTAAGAAAGAAGGTGAAAAGCCTACATGTTCGCATTGTAAGAAGGGACATGATGTCTCTAAGTGTTGTAAACTTCATCCGGAGTTAAGGCCAAAGAAGTACGGAGGAAACAAAGACAAAGGAAAAGCCAAAGCTACTGCAGCAGCTATTCAAGACTTCTCAGGTGATGAAACAAAGGTTACAGCTGTTGGAATCCAAGGTAAGGATAAAAGTATCTCACTTCCCATTGATGCACAACCAAGTTCTAGTGCAAGTACAAGTCTGCCATCTACTTCTAAGCAAAATGATAAAGATAGAAGTGCGCTGTTTCATGTTCGTGTCATTGCAAATCACACAAAGATTGATAGATTGTTTGATAGTGGTTCACAAGTAAATCTAATATCAGAAGAAGTGGTTAAGAAATTGCATTTAGTTACTGTGCCTCATGAAAATCCCTATCCTCTAGGTTGGGTTACTAATGATACACGATTGCAAGTTACAAGGAAATGTGTATTAAAATTTGCAATTACTAAAAATTTTAGGGATGAGGTAGAATTGGATGTAGTGCCACTTGACATTTGTGGAATTGTACTTGGGAGTCTTTTATTTGTATGACTGAAAAGCAGTCTTTTATAGAGAGCAGAATAAGTATCATCTTTTTAAAGAAGGTATGGAATATATTGTACGAGCACATAAGATGAAAACCAATCTAGCAATAGTCTCTGCAGGACAAATGAAGAGGTTGGTAAATGCTAGTAAGAACTTTGTGTTGATGATGCTTAAGATGAAAAATGATGAAGTCTCTAAATATTTTGAAGAATGTGATCCTAAGCATAAATCTGAACTGATTGACATCATTTCTGAGTATGATGATTTGTTTCAAGATCTGAAGGGGTTACCACCAAAGAGAGAGATTCAGCATGAGATACATTTGCAGCAGGATGTGCCACTCTCGAACATAGCCATGTACCGGATGTCTGTAATGCAGAATGAGGAGATCAAGAAGCAGGTTCGGGAGCTGATTGAGAAGGGGGTCATCTGGCCCAGTACTTCTCCTTGTGGCTCTCCTATAGTCTTGGTTCCAAAGAAGGATGGGTCATGGAGGATGTGTATCGACTACAGGGCCCTTAACAAAATCACCATTAAAAACAGGAATCCTCTTCCTCATATCGATGATTTGCTTGATCAGTTGAAACATGCAACTTACTTTACAAAATTGGATCTGCGTAGTGGGTATCATCAAATCCGTGTTGCTGAGCATGATGCTTGGAAAACAACTTTTAAAACAAAACAGGGTTTGTATGAATGGCTTGTAATGCCTTTCGGGCTATGTAACGCACCTGCTACTTTCATGCGGGTCATGAATGATGTCTTTCGTTCATTCATTAATGATTTTGTAATTGTGTATCTAGATGATATCCTGGTGTTTAGCAACACTTGGGAAGAGCATGTTGTACATGTGAAGAAAATTTTAGATGTACCGAGAAAGCAAAAGCTTTATGTAAAAATGTCTAAATGTGAATTTGCTAAAACTTCTTTAGTATATCTAGGCCATATCATTGGTGGAGGCCACCTGTGAGTGGACCCATCCAAGGTTGTTGTCATTGTAAACTGGCCACGGCCTAACACCGTTACTGAAATCAGAAGTTTTCTGGGTGCGGTTCAGTATTGGAGGAAATTCATTTCTGGGTTTTCTTCCATTGCTGCTCCGTTACATGCATTGACAAGTGTTGAAGGAATTTTCCAGTGGGGAGGAAAGCATCAGAGAGCCTTCGACACTTTGAAGGAAAAGATTAGCACAGCACCAGTTCTGACATTGCCAGATTTGCAGTAGCCATTTGAGATCGAAACCGATGCCAGCGGGTTTGCCATGGGAGCAGTTTTGATGCAAGGAAGGAAGCCAGTCTGTTACCATTCAGAAACATTCTCTACTGTGGTAAGTAACTATCCTACCTATGACAAAGAATTGTATGCTTTAGTACAGAGTGTGAAGAAGTGGAAACATTATATCATGGGAAAAGAGACAGTCATACATACTGATCATCAGCCACTTCAATATTTACAATCTCAGACTAAAATACAACAGAGTAGGAATTTAAGATGGATGGGGTTCTTACAACAATTTCATCTCGTAATTAAGTACAAAAAGGGGATTCATAATAAAGTAGCAGACATGTTATCAAGGCCACCTACAAATGCTTCAATCATTCTTCAGAACAGTTCATTAACACATGAAAGTTATATTAAACAGTATGCAGAAGATAAATATTTTAAGAAAGTATATGCATCACTAATATATGGTAAACAGGAAGAGAACTATTATGTGCATAACTAGCTCTTGTATCATCTTGGTAAATTCTGTATTCCAGAGAAAGAAAGAGTGCATGTGATCCGAGAGGCACATAGTTCATTGATTGCAGGACATTTTGGTGTAAGTAAAACGTTGTCTGTATTGCGGAATCATTGTTATTGGCCTCAAATGCAAGAAACTACAGCTAATATATAAGGGGTTGTGTTATGTGTGCAACAAGTAAGCCTAGCAATAGGAAATTGGGTTTGTACACTCCTCTTCCAGTTTCTTCTCGTCCTTGGGAAAGCATTTCTATGGACTTTGTAGGAGGACTACCTATGTCTATAAAAGGGCATGATTACCTATATGTTGTTGTGGATAGGTTCAGCAAAATGTGTATCTTAATGCCATGTAACAAGTAGATCACTGCTGAAAAAACAGCTCTTTTATTCTTTCAAAATGTTTGGGTACATTTTGGGCTACCCATTTCTATTGTATCTGATCGGGATTCCCGGTTCTTGGGAAAATTTTGGTCAACTTTATGGGAGCTTATGGACACTAAATTGAAGAAAAGTACAGCTTTTCATCCACAGACCGATGGGCAAACAGAGGTAGTGAACAGAACAATGGTTCAGCTGCTCGAAAGATATTGTAGTAAGCATCCTAAACTTTGGGATGAGCAGTTGCAGTATATCCAGCATGCTTACAATCATGCAGTTCATTCTTCCACGAAAAAATCTCCTTTTGAAACTTGTTTTGGTTATCTGCCAAAAACACCGATGGACTTATCTTTTGGAAAAGATGCAGTGGATGGACATCATGATGTAGATAAAGCTTTAAAGTTCATTCAGAGAATCCAAGCAGTGCAGCAGGTAGTTCAAGAACAGTTGGAGAAGAGCCAGGCCAAGTACAAAGCCAGGCATGACAAGCATCGAGTTGATCATCAATTTCAGGTTGGTGATCGAGTTTGGTTACATATCACCAAAGAAAGGATGAAAGGTGAAGGTAAAAAGATTAAGCCTATGAGGTATGGTCCTTTTGAGATCTTGGAAAAGATCGGTACTAATGATTTTCGCTTGAATTTACCTCCATACATGCAAATTTATTCAGTTGTCAATGTTGAGAATCTTAAATTGTATGAACCTCCTATGATCATGGATGAGGAAACTAACGTACAAATTCCTTCAATTAATGATTTGGCACCTGAATATATGAGAGAGTTGCAGGAAGATGTTGTTCTTGATAGAAATGCAAGAGCTTCATGTTGGGGGAATGATGAGTACCTTCGAGTGGGACTGAAAGGAATGCATCCCAGCAAAGCGAGATGGATGGAGATTGGTAAAGTGAGGGAACTTTACCCTCACTTACTTGCAGAATAATTCAGGATTTTGGTGGTCCAAAATCTCTCCAATGGGGAGGATTGATCCGGTGGATAATTCCTCTTTAACGATCCAAAATATGGTACATGGTTCAAAGAAGCCGTGGGTGGAAAATCGGAGGGCGGAAGCTTTGACGAATCGGAAGTCAGAAGCATTCCAGCAGCCGCAACGACGGAGTGATTTTCCTTCCACAGATCGAAGATCGGAAGAGATTCTGTTCCGCAACATTGGGGATCGACAGCTTCTTTCCTTCCACCACGACGGAGCTCACAAAGCTCTTTTCCTTCCGAAATGGTGGAGCTCACAAAGCTCCTTTCCTTCCGCAACGGCGAAAGCTTTTCCCTTTCCGAAATGGCAGGCCTTCCGCAATGGCAAGAACGTAAGGACGTTCGGAAACTGGAGTGATTTATCTTCCGCAACGACACAGATGGAAGGATCGAAATCACAAATGCTTCCGGCAACCACAACAGCGGAAGCCAAGTGACTACAGCTTCCGACTTGAAAACCATCTGACAGCCGACTGAGGCTAGGTTCATCAAAGTAAAATATCGGAGCCTGTTCCTGTTTCCCTTCTGCAACGGCGGACGAAAAGATGATCACAACTTCCGATTTGAATATGGCAATGCGTTCGCGCGGGGGGGGGGGGG
>LPNX010947934.1:14692-87945 GCA_001517045.1 Pseudotsuga menziesii
ACAGTCGCATTCTTGAGCATTGGCTTAATTGTAACAGCCAAGATGAGTATTAAAGGAGGAATCCGTTCAGTGGAAAGGGGATTCGGACAGAAGTTCGGACACAGTGGGGACGCAGTTCATTGAGAACGCAGGCTTGGAGAGTTTTTTTTGGGTAAAACTATCCACATGCTGTTGAAGTCGACTATTCTCAGTTATACTTGGTTTCTTTTGTCTATTGAATTCCAGTTTTGTAACTTTCAGAGAGGAGGTCTTGAAGACTTTACTGTTAATGTCCAGTTTCTGTGATTAGTCTAGAACCTATTGTACCTTTTAAAGCCATTAATTGGATCGGTTCCTATTGGAGAGGGACCCAGAGATGTAGCCCAGTTGAGGGGGTGAACTCCGTTATCAACTGTGTTTATGACTCTGTTTCTGTGTTTTCTGCTTGGCATCTGTTTAGCAGTCTTGTTTTTCATTCCTATTCTGAGCATTGAATTTCTGTTAATTCTGTTCCATTAATTAACCTGTTACATGCATTCTTTTACAACAAACTTTTAAAGCACTAAGTTGAGATCCTACGGATCACCACGTCTTGTTGGCCATTTACTAGTATCTTTTTGTCAGTCATCAACTATTTCCAGTCAAAGTTTTTGTGACTTACACCTTCTTATGTTGACTATATTACCCATTTTATGGAGGTCATTGACTATCCTCTAGAAACTTCCTTCGTCTAACTTCGATTGTTTCAATTGGGACCCAATGCCCCTACATCAGTTACAAAATCCTCGGTGTATTAGGTGTGTGTTAACACTAGTGTTTTTAATCCAATAAAGTGCATTGAAAAAAAACTCAGGCCATCGATTTTTTTTAAGTTATAATTCATTTCTATTGCAGAGGTTGTAGCATAGGTTTTTTTTATAATTTTGACCCTTCTCGCGACATTAAAACCTCTGTTAGAACCTCCGCTACAAGGCCTTTTCCTTGTAGCATATTGTTCACACACACACACACACGTGTGTGTGTGTGTGTGTGTGTGTGTGTGTGTGTGTGTATGTATGTATATCATTGCATTTTTCATGTTGATGTTGAAAGTTTATTTTTATGTTTGTTAGGTGGTGAAAATGATGATGATAGTACATTAGATGATATTAACTTTTTTTAGATGTAACTACTATATGTTTATCTTAGATGATGTTAGGTGATATTAGATGTGAATGTTCATGCTTGCTTGTACATGTGTATGTTATATGTGATTGTTAGATGTGTACTATCAAAACCAAATTCTTCCACTTTAATATTTTGTATAAACATCATACATTTTAAATTTTGAAAAAACATCATGCATATTTATTTTCAAAAATTGAGAGGTGTTTATCAAGAAACATCAATAGCTTCTTCTTCCTTACAATGTAGTTCCTATCATTTTGTTACAATAAATGTAAACTATTTTGTGAACTTATATTATAAAATATAATAGAGAAATATTTCACATATAATTATGTCTTATTTATATTTAAATTAATTAGTTTTAAAAAATATTTTACTATTACAATGCATTTCATTCCCATTTAACAAATATTTGTGTATACTAATTTATCATTAACTTATAATTTGCATTTAATGCATCTTAATGTTACATGTAATTAAATGAAAATCCTAGTTAATCATATGAATAATGTAGGAAATTAAAGTGATGCAACTATTATACATTTGATCTTTTCAAAACTATTCCTAAATTGGCACGTTTCTTCATCATGAATTAACCATAAATAGACCGCACATGCATACCTAAATTCCCAATTTAAGTATGGTTTAACACGTATACCATGTTTTTATTTTTAAGGATATTTTCACAATTTTGACAGGGTGTAATTAACTTCATATTTAAGGGATAATGCTTACAATATATAAATTCAATTTTCCTTTGTATTTTCCTATTTTTAACATGAATTAATTAACAAGCTTTAATATCCATCGTATGATAGATCAACATATTAGTTTCATAGTTTAAAGTATTGTTTTCAAGGAATTTGTGTCTTAACAGTTTCAATTTCATACTCATACTTAATTACTAAACATATGACTAATATAAAGATTCACAAGTGTTTTGTATTTAATGTTATTTTCATAAATAACATTATATATTTGGTGAACTTAAAACATTGTTTGTAATGGGTGTTTTCATTGCTTTCACATGACACATAGTAAGCAATGAATGAACTAACAAAAATACACGGTGAATAAAAAGTGAATTAGTTAAACCAAAGGAAAGAGAAACAATGGTAAAAATAAATAATTTCAAACTAACTTACATGGGAAACTTCCAATAAAAAATCTCATTTGAAAAATAAGAAAATGAACTCTTATTCTTGAAATACCACACTAATGCAAAGTATAAGTGCCTAAGTATAATATATTCATGAAATCCACCTTGTTGTTCAAATAAGAGTATTTGAAATTACAACAAACAATAAATATGATTAACATCAATGATAATTTGTAATCTAATTAGTTAATTTTGATCCAATTATAATAATACAATAAATTAAATGATAAAATCACTCTAGAATGAATTAAATGGAAAGCAATAAATATCATCTCTAACTATGGACAATCACATATAATAATTCCATATAATCACAAATATATTTATAGACAAACACATTTTGCATCAGATGTATTGTTACCAAATCAAATTGTTAAAAAACATCTTGTAATCAACTTTCCATTTCCACCATCATAACATCAAAAATAAACAATATAATTAGAGAATTAAAAATAACATAAATAAATGATATATCAAAATTGTAAATGATAAAATAGAACATGTACATTACATCGCCCTCATTATCTTTCTCACTTGGCATGATAGTAAGTTATTGTTCTCAAAAAATATGTTTAGATATAGGTTCATGTCTTAATATGAACAACCAATCCCTATCCAACACATACATGTAAAAACAATTGGTTGTAGTGTTTTGGGAAAACATAAGGCTCCTTAGTTTCATCCCCATCGTTCTAGAGTTGATACACATCAACTTACTATCATGATATTACTTTACATTATTCATGTCAGATGTGTCCCACCACTTGCACCTAAAAATAACACACGAGAGATATGAGAAGTCCACTTGAATGATATATTTTATCTTCTAACATAACCCAACTTTCCCCCCTAGTAGGTTTTATCATGGTGGTTAGCACAACTAGATTGGTTGAACATGACTTCCACTCCATATTCTTGTGTAAGACGTCCATCATCGACATCCTCGATGTGGATATTATGCCAATATTCCCACATAGATGGGAACAAATTCACCTATTAAAAGTTGAAGAAATGACAATGGAATATGTCTAATAACTTGAACATTAATATATAAAATATAGATGTTATAATTTAAAGCTGCATTATAAAGTCATAAATGTATAACAGAACTGGGTTGTTCCACTATATCACTATGTTTAGTAAATCCTTCTCAGCATGCGGGTAATGACCAGATGCACCATGCTTTTCTATGACTTGAGTCAACAACCAAACTGTTGGGACATATCATTGGCATATTTTCTTTTAAATGATCTATATAGGGAATTCTTTTATTGTTCAACAATTTGAATTTTTTCATGTTAATGTCCCATTTCCTCCTCTTCTCTTCATGCAATGCAACCCACATTTTTGTTGCCTCCACATTGTAAAGAATGGATTTATTAATGGCATCAATTTCTAAATTCATTGTTGTATTCATGAAATAAAACCGACATATAGTACATATTAGATCAATATTATGAATTTCATTGTGAATATAAGTGATGAAAGATAATTGACTTATTATTTATCATGCACCTTTTTTCATTCGGTTGTAGTAGCTCCCCTTCCCTTTTTTCCTCATTGTGTTCATCATCCAAAATAAATACATGTGGTGTGTGGTTGATTTTCTTTATGTACTCACTGTCATAATAGAATGACTCATACTATGTACCCCTCTTTCATAGACCCCTTGGGTTTTGACCTTTGTTGAACAAATCCATTAAATTTTTTAATGTACCTCTCTAAGAAGAACATCGAATGACATGATACCACCCCGACTAATTCTACCTCATAAATTAGGTGAATTAGAATATGAACTTACAAGTCCATGAAACTCATTGACAATTCCTTCTCAAACATATAAACAATCTATTATATCTCTTAGCACAACCATGGAATTCTATCCATGTGAATCTCCTTTGATGTGATACACCATACAAATGCATATATTTTAGATATGGCACATCATAGGTCATCATGAAATTCATAGTCCACACACCCACTCACGAGCAAAGGATAATGAAACTACAAAGTGAACACAAAAATTTAATTGCACTTTAACTTGTGGGGTAAAAGATAAATATAAAAAATAAAATAAAAATTGTGATATTATATGTACCCTATGAAAGTTGAGATGGTCATGTGATTTCAAACATGAAAAATTTCCGTCCATAGTGATATAGAACCGTAGAGTAGACCCATATAAAGAATGAAAATTCACACCCAATTTAACCTCCTTTTCCAAAGAAATATCACCTTTCTTCAAAACCCATGGGACACCGCCTTCTTTAAACGACCAAGAGGGACCAACTTCTCCTATATTTTCTTATCTTGACCAATGCTTATTTTTAGTATTTAAAGAAATAAGATATGTCCTTACTGCAAACATGTCACTTTATTTCGATGATATGTGCCTCCACAAAGAAGATGATTTTTTTTTAAATATATGCATGGGATATAGTAAGTGGGCAGTCTTAAGATGCTCCCTGCTAGTCCTTAAGATGTTCCAAGGATGATTTAGAACTATGCTAGGGAATCAATAAATTGATTTCAATGCAATTGGTACTACTCTCTACAACATGAATGGTAATTTTGAACATTTTGAGAGAATTTCCTTGAATTATAGACCAATGTGGTTATTACATGTAACCAAAACTGTAATGATGGGCATCGTATTGAATTCACATAAAAAAAAAACTATAGCAAAGTCATGAATGAACGAAAATGGAATGAAGTAATTGGAATAATAGATTTTATTTCATCATAAAGAAAGTGTGTTGAGAAATAATAATTCACAACTATAACAAAGAATGTAATGCAAGAAATGATCAGACTAAATTGGGGACAACAACTCAAATCCTCTTTGACAAATCATGAAAAATTCTTAACATGTTTAAATTAAAGAGACTTCATCATCAAAAGTGAACCAACAATTAGACGAACAGTTGCCTCCAGGGATTTATATTATAATATTTGCAACAACATTACATGAAGGATGGTAGGAATGGATACATAAAATAAGATTAGACATTCTGTAAATAGAAAAACTAAGAATCCTTAGTGTTAGCATTACAAGACCGCAGTTACATCGTAGTTTCAAGTGCTTAATCAAAACAATTATTTGTGAAGTTATATTTTAAAAAAAAATATGTCAACCTGTGTTCAATAGGAATCTATCCTTATTTATAGCCATGGGCTTTACAAAAAGTTATAAAAAAATTTTGTTTTAAAAACAACTATCATTCAGTTCCAAGAGTTTTTAGATGACACTAGAACCTGTGGTTTTTGTTGCGCTGACTATGATAAAGATGCTCCAGCTGCACTTTGAGGGACTTTTGCAGTACTCTAATGAGTAAACTCAAGCACAGATATTTAGAAATATCCTTCCATTCATTTCCCATTATATAGGTTAATGATATCAACTCCCTGACATACATATCTAATTCTTTGTAATGTGCATATGAAGGACGAGGAATCCCATTAAGAACCATATGTAGACTGGAAAGTAGACCAAAAAATATAGATAAATTGTCCAAAATAATATTACCTTTGATTAGCTCGACTACATCCTCGAATTCATGATTATTGTTTGAGCGTTCAACTAACAATGTTTGGTAATTCTGGAAAGGATAAATATCACCATTACCATCCTAAGGATATGGGAGGCCTTGGTCCAAACAATCCTTAAAAATATTCTTGAATGAATTTACGTATTTACGCAACTATAATACTTTTCATGCACATCCTGAACCTACTTCTTTTCTGCAAACACTTTGAATGATTCCGTGATGATGGTAGTTCTATCTCTAACTTCCATAATTTCCAACTCTAGTCTAGTTCTAGAATTTAACAAGTCAGTAACAGTAACTACTTTGTTTGGTAAATCACTTAGATAGGAAAGGGTGTCCTTATATTATTTGATGGCAGCCGCAACGGCTAAATCCCACTGCTCTTGAGTTACTGTGAAGTGATTCCATTACTTCTCTATGGTGGCTAAAATTTGAACCCATTCCAAATGCTTAGCACCTACCAAGGGATTCTTCCAAGAATATTTTTTGTTCAACTGCTCCAACTCCTTCTGTAACTTGTCTTGGGTACCCTACAACTCTTATACTAAGCATCACTCTTTTGTCCCGACTGTATGAAAGTATCAACTTGATATTTGTATTTTTGAAGGTCCTCCTTAGACTTACTCAATTTTTCATCTCGAAATGATAAATTAGATAAGGATTTTTATAATTGATCTATTGGATTTGTCGAAGCAGATACCAACAATACAGTTCGTCTTGTAATCAAAAGTTTGTTATTCTCCTCTTTGAGGGAAGTTATTTATTTTTCAATGCTGCTAATATTATATTTGCACTCCTAAGTTGTCTTATCCACCTTCTCAATTTCTTCCTGAGGTGCTATTAACTCAGGAATTCACACATGCTCAATTGTTTGTAGCTTTAGCCATTGTTTCAGAACCTAAATCTCTTTATCTTTCTCCTTCAATCAATTTTGGGATGGGGTCATATTGAGAGGATAAATTCCTTTCCCGATGAATTTAGTATCAAGCTTATTTATCCTTGTCATTTTGGCTCTATTGGCCACATTTTAATCCTTAAGTTGTTTCTCCAATATGTTAACCATAGTCTGAATCTTGTTGGAATACATATTGGATTTCAAAAACGTCTCTAGAAAACATATTTCCAATCTACCTGTGTATGGATATTATGATCAAGGGGATGAATCTTATTGGCATCAAAAGATACTTGTGTGGCTATAAAATATTTAGGAGTAAAGTTTGAACTTCGGTGACCTAAACCCATGATGACCATTAATCTATTGTAATAACTCAAAAATTCGTAAAATTTTAAAAAAAAATCATGTGACATAAAATGTCAAATGTCACTGCTAATGTACCATTAACTGTTAGTAGATAATAAAAAATTTTGTAAGAGAAACAAAAATTGCTTCTATATGAGATTTTGTAAAACCTAGAGGCTTATCTTTAAAAGTTGTGTTAGCATGGTTTTCAACTTAGCAGTTGTATTTTTCCAAAAGGTAGAAAAGAAATTTGTATTTTACTGATGCTAAGTATACTATTGTTTTCTTTTTTCAAGTAGGGAAATTTTCTTATGTGTGATCGAGGCTTACTTAGCTTCTAGATAACACAGTGGGATTGATGGTTCTTTACAGGTTTTAACAGGTAAGCGTAAGTTCCAGTAAAAATAATAAATATTTTCAGGTCAAGAAGATACTTCTCTAGCATAAATATGATGCTAGACTTAGAATATTTAAGAACAGCTTGTCTCTGTAAGAGGTAAAGTTGATCTTATTTATGTCATCACAACTCCATAATAATATATACAACAAAATTGCATCTACATGGGTTAAAATGCATGATTAAAGTACTATGCAAAAGAAGTCAAGTTACTGGTTGATTACTATTAATTTCAAGAATACTTGTACTTTCATTTATAACAATTTTGATCTAGAGTTTACTTAGGAAGAAATTATAGTACTCAAACTTTTTGCTTAGATCAGTCAAACATTTGGAGTTTAGTTTTAATCATAATTATACTAATCTTTTGTAAAATACAAAATAAAGACTCTATGCTGATAAACTATAAATCTAGCCTATTTCACTGAAAAAGTTATTTCTAAAAGTTCTTAAGTCCTCACACTCATTTGATGTATAATCCTTTTTACCCTTATCCTAGGGTTTATATTAAAGATTTTCTCATTATATAAACAATATTATCTCGACTCTTAACCAATTACTCATTAATTGGATGTTAGGATTTAATTAAGACTCTTATATAAGTCTGTGGACTGCACATACTTATAACTCCAACTACACAATGCATTAAGAGTCATGGACCTGGTTGGAAGAGTTTTTCTTCTAGCTGTTACAGTTTTTACCTTGAAATTATTTTTACTTGTATCTTTCACTTCAACTTCCTGGTGCACTTTTAGCTATAAACAATACCTTCACACGAGTTGATTTAGTAATTTTTTTTAGATAAGATAGTTGGTTAGCATCATATAGGAGATATTATTATTGCTTTGATTTTAGTTATCATTTTACTTCCAACTTTTACAAAATTAAAATGCTACTTCAAGGAACCATAAGATCTCCTTCTTAAAGTAGTTTATTATTAAAAGAGTGTATTTTACCTATTTTTTTATCAAACAATGTTAGCAAAGAAACTACTCTATCATGACCTACAACAAAACCTTGAAAGAAAACCATTTTCTTATTACTAAGGTTGATAACTAGGCATAAAAAAGGGAGTATAGGATAATACATCATTAGAAATCCAAATAATATATTATTTTAATGATTATTATTTTGATTTGTAATAATTTAATTGGAGATTAGAAATTGCATATAGAACTATTGAAATTCTACTCACGAGGATGGACAAATCTCGATGGAAAAGTGGAGGTGAAAAAGTCATTGGTTAAGTTGACTTATGTTTTCCCTAACCTTCATTTTGCAAAAGAGTGAGGGTTTCTTCGACTGGTGCGGCTAAGCTGTGAGCTTGTGGCTGCCTTTACTCCTTGTTGACCTCCGGGTTTCCCATTTTCACTATGATCTTGGCCTTGTGAGAATTAAATACTGGTTTCTTTGAATTCTACGACTGCTGTGGAGAAATTGTGTGAATTAAAAATCATTTTCCTTCAACGATTCAAAGACTGAGTTGGTATTTAAGACAAAAAAATAATGGACAGAGCTTTGTAAAAAAGTGTTCTTCATTCTAGTTGGAGTGTTGCTCATTTTCCTTTGGATTTGTGACTTAGGGTTTCAGTTGTAACCGACACAATAAATTTATCCGAGGTATTCCTCTTCTATGTGTGATCGAGCTGCTCCAGCTGTTTGTGTCCACAACTTCTCCAACGATTTTATTATCAGGTAACTGCTGGTGAAGTTCTATACTTCAAGAAGGATAATAAATATTAACATATTTAAATGATGTAACTAAATCTTATTCTTCTGTGTAAGATTCCTCTCACGGCAAATGGGGTTAGCTAAAAGCACAAATCTCCCATTCACGACCATGCAACCCTGGAAAGCCCCGATTGCACTGAGGGTTTTCTCCTGCATCGATGTGGTGGTAGGAATATTAGAATACTTCACTGCTAGTAATGGATTCGGCCTGGGTATTTAGTTGTTAGGTTGTTCTTCATGTTGTTTTGTTTGTGTATAAATTTTAAACCCTAAAGGGTATTATGGAAAGAAACGTTAAAGGCTGTAGCAGGCGTGACTTGTGATTTTCTTGAAAGTGCTTTATGGCCTTGAAGATGTAAAAACGTTATGTTTTTCACACTCAGCTTAAGCCGTGATGATATTATTTCGATCATTGTCTAGTTCAATGAGACTGGTAAATAGATATAAGGTTTTCCACTTGTAAGGAGAAAATAATAGTTATTGTTTTGTTTTACTATTTTGTATAATTTAATTTTGAATAGGCCTAAGCCTCAACCTATATTTATAAAGGCCATAAGCCATTACTCTTATTTAATTTTGTCTTTATTAAATTAATAACAGTGTTATTTAATTTACAAATTCATTTGATATAAATGATTTATAGTGATTTTTACTGTTTGAATTTTGTAACATGTTATTAGGTGAATTACTTACTCGGTTTTTCTCTCATAATGGTTATTATCTTTAGTTACCTACAATTCAGTAATGAGATGGATTTTACAGAAATGGTTTTAGTTATGTTTTCTATTTTTAGTAGAAATTATTTACAGCTGTTAAATTCTATATTATGATTAAAAATGTGAAAGTCTGTTCTTAGGGATAAAACCTACCTCTTGTAAACCTTAAGTAAATTTCAAGGGTTACAATAAAACAACATCTGTATTTCGAAAACAGTATATAAATGTGACTTGGAATAAATTATTATATAACCTATGAAGTATTAGCTAGGTAAAACCCTAAGTACTATCTTTACTATTCCTATATTGGTTTATTTAACTTTATTTATCATGTTTATAATAACATTAGTAATAGTAATAGTTCTTTGAATAGTATGACTAATAATGATTCATATATAATCTATTCTTTTCCTGTGATTAAATAGTACAGTTGCTTTCAGTAGATAGAGTAAGTACAGCTAAATTTCTGTAAATAAAACATAAGAAAAATCATTTTCATTTTTCATTCAGAGTTGATAAACAAATCATCACATCTACTTAATCGACCAGTTGTACTAGAGTACTACCTATACAAGGCATGGAAAATTACAGTGTGGTAATTTATTTCTATTCACTTTTCATTTAGCAATAACACTAATGTTTTAAATATAATCTAGTAATCACTAATATTATTCATAAACAATGCTCTTTTCCTCATAAAACCTAATAAAACAATAACATGCATATCTTGAGAAACTAATAATCATTTTCTAAAGACACTAAATAAATTATAAATAAACCTGAACAAATAAAAACATGTCAAATGATGAGGTGACAACAGCTTAAGGAGGTTGTTCTTCCCAACCAACTCTTGGAGAAATCCTAGTCTGCACTTCCTCAAGACCTCTGAGCAAGTTTCCTAGTCCTCTTGGTAGAGTACTGGGTGAAGGATGTATCCTTAAGACCTTATGTCACCTGAATGTTCAAATTACAGTAGTAATTCAATCCTACTTACAGTAGTAAGAACTTCATCCTAAATATCTGCACAAGTTCAGTCCTCAGCAGTAAACCCCTCAAACTCACTTCAATAAGTCCCCTCCATCAAATTTCTTATGTGTACTTCATTCACACTGAATGATCACCAATCCAGAATGAGCAGCCCCAGCTATCTTCAATGGGAAGTTTTATAACAATGCCTAGGTCTTCTGGGTCAGTTTTTACTTAATGAGCCACCTGCTCCAATTCCACTTTCTTGGGGAATCATGACCAAAATTATAGGGAATTTACCACCTGCAACAGCTAGAAGTAGTTTGAGGATGCTTCCACTTGTCAGTATACTCTCCACCCAATATCCTCCACCAAGTGACCAGTTAATACTCATTTAACAGCTTCCCTGAGCTATTGTCTCATCATTTATTTATTTATTAATAAAATATTCTAAAATACATTAATTATCCTTGACCCAACTTGGTCATCAATTACAAACTTAGCATAAAATATAACATAATTTTATTCAATAACATTAAATTGTTTTGCAAATTGGGGCATGTGACATACACACCCCCTTAATTTATAACATCCTCCTTGATGTTATTTATTCCTCGTCCTCAGAGTTACCCTGAAATAGAATTGGATATGCATCCCACAAATGAATTTCCAACTCCCAGGCGGATTCTTCTGTACTAAGGTGCTTCCATTGCACCTTCACCTGACCAATGGTGCGATTCTAAAGTGATATCTCCCTCCTTTCGAGGATACAAACCTGTTCCACCAGAAAATCACATTCAGGTTCCACCCGCACATCATTTCAATTAATAACATGAGTAACATCATGTACATATTTTTTTAATACAGAAATATGAAAAACATTGTGGACTCTTAAATTTGGTGGTAGAGCTAACTGATATGCTACTTGTCCTATCCTGGACAGTGTTTTAAAAGGACCACAATATCGGGGTACTAGATTAGCACAGCTACCCAACCTTATAGAACTCTTTTTAGGTCTCACCTTAATAAAAACATGTTCACCTACCTAGAACTCCTTTGGAGTTCGTTTAAGGTCTGCTTGGATTTTTTGTTGATCTTGCACAATTTTCAAGTTACCTTGTACCTGTTTTACAATTAAATCCATCTCCTTTAATATTTCAGGTCCTAATACTAACCTGTCCACCTGATTACTCCAAGAGATGGGGGTATTGCATTTCCTTCCATATAGAATTTCAAAAGGACAATACCTAGCTGAAGGTTGATAATGATTATTGTAAGCAAATTCTACCAGGTGTAAATAATCTTCCCATTTACCTACTGCTCATTTACATACATTCTGAGTAGATCATTCAATACCTGATTTACTCTTTCAATCCGTCCATCAATTTGAGGATGGAAAGAGGTACTGAAGTTTAACGTAGTATTTAACCCTTTAAACAAATATTTCCAAAAATTACCTATAAACTTAGGGTCTCGGTCTGAAATTATCACCTTCGATATTCCATGCAACCGAAAAATTTGTTTTAAGAAAATATCAGCAATATTTGCAGCTTTATAAGTAGTTTTTACATGTATAAAATGGGCTGCTTTACTCAATTTATCAACGACTACCATTATTGAGTCATTTAAGTTCTGATTTCTAGGTAGTCCCATGATAAAATCAAGGCTAATTATCTCCCATTACCAGATAGAAATAGGCAATGGCTGAAGTAGCCTAGCTGGATGTTGATGTTCTGTTTTAACTTTCTGACATTCAAAGCACCTAGCAATGTATTCTGCCAATTCATTTTTCATGTTCGGCCAGAAATAATCATTTCTTAGCATGGTTATGGTTTTTTGATAACCCGGATGCCCTAAATAAGGAGTTTTATGAATTTCGTTTAAAATTAATAGCTTAATCTTAGTTACATTAGGTATGTATAATCTATCTTTATACAATAATAATCCTTTTTCATTCAAGCTGTACCCTGTACTTAGACTTTATATTAAATTTTCTCTTACCTTTGCTTGTAATTTCCAATAATTTTCGTCTTGTTCTATTCCAAATTCTAGCTGTTCTTCCAAGTCTGTCTTATAAGTGCTAATGGATGCTGTAAAATTTAGCTCTGTATTTCTACTTAATGCATCAGCAACCTTATTCTCCTTTCCTTTAATATGTTGAATTTCAAATCATATTCACTAAGAAAAGCTAGCCACCTAGCTTGCCTAGCATTCAAGTTAGGTTGATCCAACAGATATTTCAATCCTTTATTATCTCTCATTAATATAAACTTCCTTCCTATTAAATAATGATGCCACATTTTTTAAGGCATGTATGACAACAACTAATTCTAAGTCATAGGTCGCATAATTTTTCTCATGAACCTTCAGCTTCCTAGACTCATAAGCAATGACGTGTCCTTCCTGAGTTAATACTCCACCTAAACTGTCATTACATGCATCAGTATATACTATAAAATCCTTATTAGGGTCAACAATTCTTAGAATTGGTGCGGTGGTTAATAATGTTTTTAACTTTTTAAAACTATCTTCACACTTCTGATTCCAATCGAATTTCTTCCATTTTTTTCTGCAAGGAGGTTATAGGATTTGAAATTCTTGAAAATCCCTCAATGAATCTCCGATAATAACTAGTAATCCCCATAATGATCCGACGTTAGTTACATATTTTGGGACTGGCCAATCCTCGATTGCCTTTATCTTTTCGGGGTCAACAAATATTCCTTCTTTAGTCACCACATGACCCAAATACTAAATTTTATCTTTAAAGAAGTCACATTTACTAAATTTTTCATATAGTTGATGTTCTCATAACTCTTGTAAGACAATTTTTAAGTGTTCTTTATGTTCCTCTTCAGACTTTGAGTAAATTAAGATGTTGTCAATAAATACTACCACAAATTTATCCAGATATTTGTGCATTACATTATTCATCAGACACATAAAAACAATTGGGGCATTAGTAAGCCCAAATGGAATAACGACAAACTCATAATGACCATACCGGGTCCTAAAATATATTTTAAAGATGTCTTCATCCTTGATTTTGGACCTGGTGTTATCTAGATCATAAATCAATCTTTGAGAACACCGTTGCTCCATGTAGCTGATCAAACAGATCATCTATGTGGGGTAACGAGTATCTATTCTTGATAGTCATTTTATTTAGTTGATGATAATCTATACATAGTCGTAGAGTTTCATCTTTCTTCTTAACAAAGATTACAAGTGCTCCCCAGGGAGACACATTAGGTCTAATATAATTCTTATCAATGAGTTCTTTTAACTGTGACTTAAGTTCATTTAATTCTAGTATATTCATTCGATAAGGGGATTTTGAGCTGGGCACTGCACCAGGTACCAGCTCAATAGTAAAATCTAATTCCCATTTCAATGGCAGTCCCAAAATTTATTTTGGAAATACATCTGAATATTCCCTTAAAATCAGAATATCTTCTAGCTTTAATTTATCTATGTTATTAGTGTTTTATTCATTAATTACATTTACAGCAAAAGCTTTATAGCCCTTCCGAACAACTCTCTTAAGATGAAAAGCATAAATCTTCCTTATGGTTGTTTTCCTAGGGATTCCTTTTACTTTTATTAACTCTCCATCATTATTTATGCAACTGAAGGTTTTAACAAAATAATTCAGGACCACCCTATGCTGTTCTAACCAATCCATAGCAATTAACATATCATATGATCCTAAAGGTAACACATTGAGCTTAACAAAGGTTTCAAACTGATCCATAGTTACTACACAATTCTTAACAAAACTAATTACTTTTCTCTTTGCACCAGTAGCTAGCTGAACTAACCAAGATCTTGAAAACTTTTCAACTAAAAGATTACACTTTTCTACTAAATTAGGAGAAATATAGCTTAAACTAGCTCATGGATCAATTAAAATAGATATAGGTATTTTATTTATCTTACCTTCCAGTTCCACCATGGAAGTTTGATAATCTCCTTGCTATTTCTTTAATGCTGCATTGATCCTGGACATTGTTCTCGCTAAATCACCAACAGTCATATCCTCCTGTATTGTGTGTATGTTGCTAACAATCTTCTTCCGATTGGGGAAAACTAATGCATAATGTGTACCATTACATTCCCAACACTTTATGGGTTCCTTTCATTCAAAATTATTTGTATAGTTATTGTGGTTGTTAGTAGATTCTTTATTCCTTTAATTACTTGGATTGATCCATGAATTACTTTTGCTCCCTTGGAAATTTTTACTAGGAAAATTTATGGTATTACTATTTTTAAAATTTTGGTTAGGGATAAAACCTTCTTTTTCTGTTCAAATTTATTATTCCTTTTAGCCTTCCAGTTGGTCATACTTTCCTTTTTACAATTCTGTTCATAACCGAAATTCACTTTTTTCATTGCTTCTTCTACTGTTTTCGGATTTTCATGTACTCAATTCTGTCCTTTATATGATAAGGTAAATAGCTGAGAAACCATTGTACCTTTGGTTTCTCATCTACAATATACGACACATATCTAAGTACACTTAGAAATTTACTATTTATTTCTTTCATATTCATTGTTCCCAATTTTAGCTCGTAAAATTCCTTAGCCCTCTCCTCATAATACTGTTCAGATAAAAATTTCTTTCTGAAATATTTCTTAAATGTACTCGAATTTATATTTTTCTCGCTTATACCTTTTACTCTTTTTAAGTCCTGCCACCATATATCTACTTTCCCTGTAAGATTATAAACAACTATCCTGACCTTCAATTGATTAGAGTAGTTGTAAATTTGGAAGTATTTCTTCATCCCAGATAGCCAGGATTATGCTTCTTCCCCCTTCTCAGTTTCTCCATTAAAGGTTGGTGTCTCGATTTTCTTAAATTTCCCAGAGATTTCTTCGTAAGGATTAAACTTTCTCTTCCTAGTATGGTGATTATCTTCACTACTGTCACTAGTATAATGGAAGTTTTTTTTATGTGAATCATCATATACTTCAGAAAATGAGCTACTTTCATTTTTAATTTGTTTAGTCTTTTTATCTTTATGCTAATAACCACTATCTTCAGACTCGGTTCTTTTATATTTTTCCTCAGTATGAAATCTTTCCATCAAAATCTGATTTAGCTCCTCCTAAGCTCTCAAAATCCTCTCATTTTCTTTCTTGACTGATTCCATCTCTGTTTTTAGTTCCTTAACTATTTGTAGTAGTGTGGAAGAATTATTAGTTATCTCTTCCTGTATAGGTTCTTTTTGAAAATTATTTTGTTCAGTGTAAGGAGACTCCTCCTCTGCATACTCCTCCAATCTATCCATACCTAAGGTTAACTCATAAAACAAAAATTCTCTCAAAAAATCATTCAAAACCAAAATAACGTCAGTATATTTGTTTAAGTTTACTATTCCACATATGCAAGTTGAGCCAAATTCAGGCCTAGTGTCTGAACCTTGTGCTCTAATGCCACATGTAATAAATCAAAAATTCGTAAAATTAAAAAAAAATCATGTGACATAACATGTCAAATGTCACTGCTAATGTACCATTAACTGTTAGCAGATAATAAAACAGTTTGTAAGAGAAACAAAGATTAATTCTTTATGAGATTTTGTAAAACCTAGAGGCTTATCTTTAAAAGTTGAGTTAGCATGGTTTTCAACTTATTAGTTTAATTTTTCCAGAAAGTAGAAAAGAAATTTGTATTTTACTAATGCTAAGTATACTATTTTTTTCTTTTGTCAAGTAAGGAAACTTTCTTATGTGTGATCGAGGCTTACTTAGCTTCTAAAAAACACGGTGGGACTGATGGTTCTTTACAGGTTTTAACAGGTAAGCATAAGTTCCAGTAAAAATAAAAAATATGTTCAGGTCAAGAAGATACTTCTCTAGCATAAATATGATGCTAGACTTAGAATATTTAAGAACAACTTGTATCCATAAGAGGTAACATTTATCTTATTTATGTCGTCACAACTCCATAAATATATATACAACAAAATTGCATCTGCATGGGTTAAAATGCATGATTAAAGTACTATGCAAAAGAAGTCAAGTTACTGGTTGATTACAATTAATTTCAAAAATACTTGTACTTTCGTTTATAACAATTTTGATCTAGAGTTTACTTAGGAAGAAATTATAGTACTCAGACTTTTTGCTTAGATTAGTCAAACATTTGGAGTTTAGTTTTAATCATAAGTATAATAATATTTTCTAAAATACAAAAGAAATACTCTATGTTAATAAACTATAAATATATCTTATTTCACAGAAGAGTTATTTCTAAAAGTTCTTAAGTCCTCACACTCATTAGATGTATAATCCTTTTTACCCTTATCCTGGGGTTTATAATTAAAGATTTTCTCATTATATAAACAATATTATCTCGACTCTTAACCATTTACTCATTAATTGGATGTTAGGATTTAATTAAGCCTCTTATATAAGTCTATGGACTGCACATACTTGTAACTTCAACTACACAATGCATTAAGAGTCATGGACCTGGTTGGAAGAGTTTTTCTTCTAGCTGTTACACTCTTTACCTTGAAATTATTTTTACTTGTATCTTTCACTTCAACTGCCTGGTGCACTTTTAGCTATAAACTATACCTTCACATAAGTTGATTTAGTAAATTTTTTGAGATAAGATAGTTGGTTAGCATCATATAGGATATCTTATCGTTGCTTTGATTTTAGTTATCATTTTACTTTCCAAATTTTACCAAATTAAAAGGCTACTTCAAGGAACCATAAGATCTCCTTCTTAAAGTAGTTTATATTTAAAAGAGTGTCTTTTACCTATGTTTTTATAAAACAATGTTAGCAAATAAACTACTCTATCGTGACTTACAACAAAACCTTGAAACAAAACCCTTTTCTTATTGCTAAGGTTGATAACTAGGCATCGAAAAGGAGTATAGCATAATACATCATTAGAAATCCAAATACTACATCATTTTAATGATTATTATTTTGATTTGTAATAATTTAATTGCAAATTAGCAATTGCATATAGAACTATTGAAATGCTACCCACGAGGATGGAAAAATATCGATGGACAAGTGGAGGTGACAAATTCATTGGTTAAGTTGACTTATGTTTTCCCTAACCTTCATTTTGCAAAAGAGTGAGGGTTTCTTGGACTGGTGTGGCGAAGTTGTGAGCTCATGGCCACCATTACTCCTTGTTGACCTCTAGGTTTCCCATTTTCACTGTGAGCTTGGCCCTGTGAGAAGTAAATACTGGTTTTTATGAATTCTACAACTGTTGTGGAGAAACTGTGTGAGTGAAAAATCATTTTCCTTCAATGATTCAAAGACTGAGTTGGGATTTAAGATAGAAAAATAGTGGACAGATCTTTGTAAAAGAGTGCTCTTCGTTCTAGCTAGAGTGTTGCTCACTTTCTTTTGGATTCATGACTTAGGGTTTCAGTTGTAACCAACACAATAAATTTATCTAGGATATTCCTCTTCTAGGTGCGATCGATTTGCTCCAGCTATTTGTGTCTACGACTTCTCCAATGATTTTCTTATTAGGTAACTGTCGGTGAAGTTCTATACTTCAAGAAGGCTTATAAATATTAACATATTTAAATGTTGTAACTAAATATTGTTCTTTCATGCAGGATTCCTATCACGGAAAATGGGGTTAGCTAAAAGCAGAAATCTCCCATTCATGGCCAAGCAACCCTGGTAAGCCTCGGTTGCACTGAGGGTTTTCTCCTGCATTGATGTGGTGGTTGGAAGATGAGAATACTTCGCTGCTAGTTATGGATTCGGCCTGTATTTTTACTTGTTAGGTTGTTCTACATGTTGTTTTGTTTGTGTATAACGTTTAAACCCTAAAGGGTATTATGGCAAGAAACTTTAAAGGCTGTAGAAGCCATGACTTGTGATTTTCTTGAAAGTTCCTTACGACCTTGAAGATGTAAAAAAGTTATGTTTTTCACACTCAGCTTAAGCTGTGATGATATTATTTCGAGCACTATCTGGTTCAACGAGACTGGTAAATAGATATAAGGTTTTCTACTTGTAAGGAGAAAATAATGGTTATTGTTTCGTTTTACTATTTTGTATAATTTAATTTTGAACGGGCCTAAGCCTCGACCTATATTTATAAAGGCCATAAGCCATTACTCTTATTTAATTTTGTATTTATTAAATTAATACCAGAGTTATTTAATTTACAAATTCATTTGATATAAATTATTTATAGTGATTTTTACTACTTGAATTTTATAACATGTTATTAGGTGAATTACTTACTCAGTTTTTCTCTCAAAATGGTTATTATCTTTAGTTACCTACAATTCAGTAATGAGATGGATTTTACAGAAATGGTTTTAGTTCTGTTTTCTATTTTCAGTAGAAATTATTTACAGCGATTAAATTCTATATTATGATTAAAAATGTGAAAGTCTGTTCTTAGGGATAAAACCTACCTCTTATAAACCTTAAGTAAATTTCAAGGGTTACAGTAAAACAACATCTGTATTTTGAAAATAGTATATAAATGTGACTTGGAATAAATTATTATATAACCTATGAAGTATTAGCTAGGTAAAACCCTAAGTACTATCTTTACTGTTCCTATATTGGTTTATTTAACTTTATTTATTATGTTTATAATAATATTTGTACTAGTAATAGTTCTGTGAATAGTATGACTACTAATGATTCATATATAATCTATTCTTTTCTTGTGATTAAATAGTACAGTTTCTTTCAGTAGATAGAGTAAGTACAGCTAAATTTCTGTAAATTAAACATAAGAGAAATCATTTGAATTTTTCATTCAGAGTTGATAAAGAAATCATCACATCTTCTTCATCGACCAGTTGTACTAGAGTACTGCCTATACAAGGTGTGGAAAATTACAGTGTGGTGATTCATTTCTATTCACTTTTCATTTAGCAATAACACTACTGTTTTAAATATAATCTAGTAATCACTAATATTATCCATAAAAAATGCTCTTTTCCTCATAAACCCTAATAAAACAATAACATGCATATCTTGAGAAACTAATAATCATTTTCTGGAGACAGTAAATAAATTATAAATAAACCTGAACAAATAAAAACTTGTCAAATGAAATGATGAGGTGATAGCAACTTAAGGAGGTTGTTCCTCCCAACCAACTCCTGGAGAAATCCTAGTCTACACTTCCTCAGGACCCTCGAGACTGTTTCATGGTCCTCCTGGTAGAGTATTGGGTGAAGGATGTATCCTTAAGACCTTCTGTCACCTGACTAGCCAAATTACAGCAATAATTCAAACCTGCTTACAGCAGTAAGAAATTCATCCTAAATCACTGCACAAGTTCAGTCCTCAGCAGTAAACCCATCAAACTCACTTCAATAAGTCCCCTCCATCGAATTTCTCATGTGTACTTCATTCACACTGAATGATCACCAATCCAGAATGATCAGCCCCAGTTGTCCGAGCAATGGGAAGTTTTATAACAATGACTGGGTCTTCTGGGTCAGTTTTTACTTAATGAGCCACCTGCTCCAATTCCACTTTCTTGGGGAATAATGACCACAATTATAGGGAAGTTGCTACCTACAACAGTTATAAGTAGTTTGAGGATGATGCTACTTGTTAGTATACTCTCCACCTAGTCTCCTCCACCAAGTGACTAGTTAACACTCATTTAAGAACTTCCCTAAGCTATTGTCTCATCATTTATTTATTTATTAATAAAATATTCTGAAATAGATTAATTATCCTTGACCCCACTTGGTCATCAATTACAAACTTAGCATAAAATATAACATAATGTTCCTCAATAACATTATTTTTTTTTGCAAATTGGGGGATGTGATAAACCAACTTGAACCACATGCTACATATTTCAACATCAATCCTAAAAATTTGTCATGGCGATATAAATATTACACTAACATCTAACAAATGTTGACAATATGCACTTTATCGAAACTATATGTGTTGTACAACCTTATAATCCAGTGGTTTCAATATCGAGGAGAGATGGTATTTTAGAAACTTCTTCAGCTATTCTGAGACATCCTAGTGTTGTCACATGTCAAGGGTAGTATTATTTTAGGATCGCAAAGCTCAAATTAATATTCACACAATTTGGATACCCTAAATGCACATGATTTGTCGATCGCTAAGTTGTATGTGATGCTGATTGCAAACCTGCATTTCTTATGCTTTGATCATGGCCACAAATCTCTTCACTCCTATCTCATCTTAACATTGTATTTTTATCTTCTACAAATGGAAGAGTGAACATGGTTTGATCTAGATTTTAGCCTCATGATTACTCTATGTGATTCTAGAAGAGTATATTCTCCCTTTATTCTAAGTGAAAAACATAACACGAATATCGGCTTTAGCAGGGATAGACTCTTCTTCTTGGGGAGGCTGAGAACAATAGACCTATTCCTTAGTCCATTGGGTTATGGAGTCTTAGTTGTTTATGTATTTGTAACTTCAGAATTTATTCACTTGTATATATTATATTGTATTTTATTGTACTCCGATGCTCCTATCAGGAGATTCATTAATATAATAAAGTCACATAAATTCATTGAGGTTAACCCTCCATTGTAAGTCAGGGCAATGGTCCCTGCAGTTGAGGGGTACTAGGGTTATTAGACTCTCCTAGAGAAGTCAACCCTGGTGAGTAATTGTCAAGTGGAAATTTAGTATAAATAGAGAGTGAGACTCTCTATTTCATACATACACTCACTCAACTGTAGTGCATGAGTGATAGAGGAGGAGCTTGCACAAGTGAGAGAGAGATCAGCTGTCGGAGATCATCTTTGTTTTTTTTGTTTTACTTTTTCTATTGGTGCTCATTCTATCTCTAAGGAATTTGTGGGGTTTTCTCCTTTATGGTTTCCTCGAGGAAAACTCTTTGTATCTCTTGTCTCTTGTGATTATTTTTGTGCATGTTATCCTCTCAGATAAGATCCTAGATGATATTGATTAAATGATAAAAATCTAACATGGTATTAGAGCTAACCTGAGAAGAAGACATTATGCAAATGCATAAGCTAGGGATTATTAATTTTTGGGTCTCTCTCCAAATATCATCAACAAAAAGAGACTAGGATAACTCTCCATTGAAGGGCACATCTTTTTGTCGAAGCATAAGTTGATTCTGGGCATTTTCAGTTCTTGACCCATCATTACTGCGGGAAATTAGGGATTTTCATAGAAGAGGAATTTTTGAGTGATCCTAGCATAGGATTTATCTTCTCGTAAAAATAAAAATTTAGAGACCAAGATCAAAATTTTTGGTTGGGTAAAACTCCGGGAAATTCAAACCCTAATTTGACTTTGGACCAGAAAACCTAAAAGACTAAAGATAGTCATTTTGGTGCATTTGTTATATCTCGATATTGGAGAAGGATCAAGAGCCGAAATGTTTGCATGCTGAATATATCTTCCTGATGTACCCTTTGTAAAAGTTTCAGCCTCATATTCTCTATATTCTGGGAGATATGATTCCTCCAAATTAGGGTTCTAGCCCCTCCTTGGATTCATCCCTAAATAGGACACCTAGGGAAAATTGTTATATCTTGGGCTACGAAGTTCCAAATTAAATTTCACAAGATGTTACAGATAGGAAACAGACTGTACTTTCTATCGTGAAATTTTTAGACCCTAAAGGTGAAACAATGACACGTTGAAGTCTGTACATGTTCTCTATGTTGAACAGTCCTGAAATGAGTCACCGTGGGAAAACTCTAATAAGTACCAATTGGTAAAACCAATTCTGCTCAAACCTACAGTGTTGGAAAGAGGACAAATGAGGATACCTCAGTGAAAAGTTTTAGACACATAGGAGCAATAAGTTTGGATATATTGCAGAAACAATATCGTGAAATTATGTAGAAAGAAATTGAAGAAAACTAGGACATCAGATATTTTGTAGTTTTGATCATAGTTTTGGGAAAATGAGTATGCTTCTCATCTCGCATTCAGGAGGCACATATTTCTATCCAATCAGATCATAAATATTCCAAGTTTTTAAAATTATGGTTTCTCTGACAAACCCTAGATCATCCAGATCTGGAACAAGGACGGACACCTCAAATCGGTAAGATCTAATCTTTTGCTATTTACATTCGAGGTTCTCATTTCAAAATGACCTATCACACCAGCTTGATGAAAATCTTGGTGAAGATGAAAACTTACGAGCATGGAAGTATAAGATTTCACTGGTTCATAAAGTAAATGAATTGGACACCTACATAAGTGGAGAGGTTCCAGTTCTAGAGGGAGATGAGGCTAAAGCCTTACATAAGAAGAACTTGGTCAAGGACAAGATGATCATTGCTGAATCAATCAAGGATCACCTTATACAACAAGTGTATTCCATAAAGACACCTAAAGAGATGTTTTATTCCTTTACCAAGCTATTTGAAGGGAAGAACATTAATCGAAAGATGACTTTGAGAAACCAGTTGAAGAATGTAAAGATCCAGAATGCAGAGACCATACAGTCATATTTTACAAGGGTCTCTGTTTTAATCTCACAGATCACATAAGGTTACCTATAATACACATAAGAATCATATAAACATATAGAGAAAAGAGATAAGAACATGTAATAGAACAATAGATTATATTATAGAATCCCATGAGGGTCCATACATATACAAAACTGAACCAAGTTCTTAACCGGCTCAACAGCCTAAAATATATGATTTACAAAATGGTTATGAGTAACTACTTGCCGTTTTGGTCAACTGAAATGACCTTTAGAAGCCGACCTAATATCTGATTATTTAGTTAACCCGACTAGTCGGCTCATCGACTAGCTCCTCCAACATCTCCCCCATGAACAAAATTCTTTCTTCGTCTCTAAGAAACAAGCGAGGTACTCGAAAATCTGCTATCTGAAGTAGTTACTTGTTTTTCTTTGTCCTCACGAGCTATGTAAATGAATGGATGGCTGTTTCTGAACACAAATTTCTACAATAGCTTCTGCCTTCATGGCCAGTTGGTGTTGAAACTCTTCCCAGCTGCGTAGAGCATTTTGGATATCGATGCTTAGGGCTGTGAGGCTTGACAAAGTCGAAATATTCTCTTGAATGGAACATTCTATGATGTTTTCCAAGTCAGGTCCCAACAACTGGGCCTTTTCATCTACTGTGTCTAACAATATTTTCATCTGTGGGTAGATATTGTCGAGTATGTTGATGCTTGGGAGGGCTTGGGTCATCCATTGATGCACTTTTTTTTCTAGATTTTCTAGCTTTGTTGTTTATAATATGATCTGGTCTTGGATTGTTCTTCTCATTGTGTCATCCAGACCTTGTTGTTTTTCTAAGTTATGGATGTGCTCATGGTTTTGTAGAGTCTACTGGAATACCTGTCCATAATAGTTGTAACAACTTCATAGGACTTCTTCTGTGGTTACAGACTCTTCTAAGTGGTCCTGCAATACCTTGTGTGCCTCAAAAAATGTTGTGTACTACTGCCTTAGTAGCATAGAAGTTTCTTCCTTTTGTTAGTCTCTCTTACTCTGCAGCTATGTCTATAGGTTCAATACGACAATTTCAAACAATTGGTATGCTATTTCCAATGGTTTGTCGGTGTCAGTCTCAGCCATCCCTGGTATCACTGTTTGTGTCAAAGTCCTGCATTTAGTCAAGAATTCAACTTGCTCTATTTTCATTTTTTCAATTCTTTATTATTTTGTTCGATTTCTTGTTGATGCTTCTTTGGTGAGTTCTTTTAGGAGTCAATCCAACTCTCCATATCTTATCTTTGGTATTTCAACTATGGAAGTTGATCCCAGTTGATGAAGGTGGATGGCTATCAGTTTCTGTTGTTCTTCTTTTTCCTTTTTCTCTTTTCTCTTGTGTTTATGATTAGTCTTGTGGACCACTTTTGATCTTGTCGGTACTGATTTTGGCTGCTGCTGTGGTGTTTGGTGTTCTTTAGTCGGTGTATTTTCTATCAACTGAACTTCTATTGTGGTAGGATTAGCTTGTTGGGTTTATGGGATGGGGTTTATGGTTGTTTGTGCTTCTAATGGTGATGAAAATGGTGGTTCTAGATTGTGATAAGACTCTGGTTCTGGTGGTGGTGGTAAGGGTGAATGGTCTGAGTTAGAGGGGTGGTCAGAATATTTTTTGGTATGGATTATTTGACCTCTATTTGAGGGTTGACAAAATTGTTGATTCCTTCCTCTTCCATGAGATTGTCGATTTTGGCATCTAAGGCTACTTTATTACCTTCAAGGTCCAGTAGTCCCCTCCCTGCCTCATTGACTGGACGATTTTGGAAGGTTGGTGTAAATGATGAGATGTGGGTAGAAACTATGGTGGATGTGGGGTTGGGGTTGTGAATGTATGATTATTTGATAAGTCCTATGACAACCAAATGATGATTTGATAAGTCCTATGATGACTTATCATAGGACTTATCAAATCATGATTATTTCCTTTAATAAGTCCTATGATGATTTGATAGGGGTTTCCTTTGATAAGTCCTATGATGATTTGATAAGAATTTTTCTTCGTTTGGAGAATTTTTTATCAACGGTTCATACTCGGATTCAGTCACATAACTTGGACTTTGAATCAGTTGACTAAGGGAAATGAGAAAACTTTCTTCAAATGGACACCGACACAACAATAAGATTTTGAGCAACTAAAATACAATCTTTGTATTGCACCAGTACTTGTGTTACCTGATTTGCATCAACACTTTGAGATTAGATGAGCACATTGTGCTCTGCTTTAGGAGTAGTGGTCACTCAGTATAGTCACCCAGTCGCTTCTCATTCCAAAACTTTCAGCGAAACTCTAAGAAGGTATTCGACGTATGAGAAGGAACTGTATTCCATTGTGCAATCCCTTAAGTAATGGAGAAATTACATCCTTGGGAAGGAAAAAATCATCTTCACTGACCACAAATCTTTACAGTTCACCCCGTCCCAGTTGAAATTACAAACAAATCCACAAATTGAGTCGATTAATTACCTACAACAATTCCAGTTGGTAATTAAGTATCAGAAAGGTAAATCTAATGCTGTAGCTGACCACCCATTACTCTTCTTTATACAGTGATGAGTATGTAGGATTATGACACCACCACTTGGTCACAAGTGTATTCAATAGACTATGACTTATTCATAATTTATTGACAACTTCATACTGACACGTTGTCTACTACCGAATAATTCCTAAAAGATAACTTGCTATACTAGCTTGGAAAACTTTGTGTATCGACCGATGAGCATCAACAATAGATCATTTGGGGCATGCACTACAACAAGACAGTAGGACATTTTGGAGTAGAAAAGACTCTTGTTATCCTCTATAAGTATTTTTATTGGCCTTCACTTAAATATGACATCAACAGGTACATTCAATCATGCATCGTTTGTTCCATTGTTAAACTTCCGAAGACAAAAAGGATTTTATACACATTTGTCTGTTCCTAGTCGACCATGGGAATTTATTTCTATGGAATACCTAATCGCATATCCTACTACCAAAAATCAGCATGATGCAATATTAGTAGTAGTCGACATATTTTCCAATATGGCTATCCTCATACTATGCAAGAAGACTATGACAACATAGCAAAATTCTCAACTCTTCTTCAAACATGTTTGGAAACACTATGGCCTTCCGACGACCATCGTTTTCGATAAAGATGCCATATTTATCAGCATATTTTGGAATACTCTCTAGAAATGGACCGATATGAGACTTTATTTTTCGATAGATTTCCATCCTTAGATAGATGGATAGACAAAAGTTGTGAATCACTTGGTAGTACAACTGCTTCGCATGTATAACCACAAGCATCGTCAGACATGGGATCAAAGTCTCCCATACATACAACACAGTTACAATCATGCTTTGCACAAATCTATGGGAAAGAGTCCATTTGATATCTGTTATGGATTTCAACCCTTAGTTCCCATCGACTTGATCCATTTATCAACACATTCAAACGACGCTAACTTCAATGGAGGAGAAGTTGAAAAAACATTAAAGTTTCGAGACCAAATATACAACATATAGAAGCAAGCAAAAGAAATGTTGCAGCGATATAATGTGAAATCCAAGGCCCAACATTATCAACATCATACTCCTCATTCATTCCAAATTGGGTACCAGGTCTGGTTACATCTAAATAAGGAGCACTTCGCTGGTCCATATAGAAAGTTCAAACCTTTGTGATATGGTCCATACATTATCCTTAAGAAGATTGGAGAAAATTCTTTTCATCTCAGCATTCCATCATGCTTGGGTTTTCATCCAGTGTTCAATGTGGATCTACTTCAACCATACCATGCACCTTTGTTGGAACAAAATTACTTGCATACAACCGAAACCGAATACATCCATCCAAATTTTCATGAGCCTCTTCCTCACGACACCATCTTGGGAGGACGCATACGCAATATAAGGACAAACTCCATTCCCTTGTTTAAAGTGGCTAAATTCAGAAATCTCCCAACCAAAGGAAAGTTGTAATATGCTACTGAAATCACTAACAATTTTGCTCACTTGAACAAGCAAACAATTGGGACAATTGTTTATTAAGGAAGGAGGAACATTACACCTAGCAGTTGGCATGTCTGTTGACTTCGACAGGTTCAATGTCGACTTTGAAAAGTATGAATCTCGACACAACCTAGATAGGTTTCACATCTCGACACGAATACGATAGATTGTCTCTTTGTCTTCCATTCATATGTAACGGTTGAACTTCCAAATCGTTCTAACTTCCTTGTAACCAAACGTAGCGGGTTTTCAACCAATCATATCAACATTCTATATAAGCATGTACACTATTGTAATATATAGAAAATCAATGTATAAGAGAGTGTTCTACATCATACAATAGTAATCAAATAACATAGATTAGTTTGAATTCTTGCATTTTGTATGTGGGTATACTTTCTGTCTATGTAGTGTATTTCCTGCTTTACTTATTCTTTATATGCTTCTGCCATAAAAGTCCTTGATTCATTAAATTGAACTATTGTCCTCCAACATGCACCTGGGAACCTAGATAAGGTTTTTCAGATATTCTAGCACAATGTCTTCATGGTTTTGATGCATTGGTGCATACACTTACTAAAGTCACACCAATGCGACTGTATTATTTTGCTGCACCGATTTAATTAAAAAATCCTATGAATTTTTTATTTAATTTAAAATGATATATTAATCTCAAATGTTCTTTTAGGATTCAACCACACCAATTACAATATTTCATAGTATACATATGCTTCTTAAAATCACCTTATTCTTACAAAATGGTTTTGAAGCTATATTGGTAGTTAGATTGTGATATGATTCTCAATTTTTGTTTAAAGACTGTAGACACATATTGATTTCTGATTTGGCTCAAATGGTACTGATTGGTATGAAATGCTATGATATCAAATAACAACTCATTCCATATTGTTCAAAGTTTGGTGAGTTCTCCCTTACCATATCTAGTAAGCTCATATTTTGTTTATATTTTGATTATATAATTGAATATATGTTACTTATCCATGTGAATTTGAAAAATAATGTATTCTATTTTGCAGGATCCCAATTTAGGATCGAGTTCGAATGGACAACATATTCCACTAGTTGCAAAACACCGTAAGCTATTATTAAGAGAAAGATACCACAAGTAGTTGGTAGATGAAAATGGGAAGCCTATTTACCCTACCAATTGTAGCATGCCATCTTCTAGACACAATCCTGGGTCGCCGATGATAATTTTCCATGAGATGGATCTCTTTTATGACACCCTAATAATATGTGGTTTTTCAAAATGTCAATGGTTGAAGGAGAAACCTCAATGTGTCACACTCAGCATTTATACCAATGTTCAACTACCCAATGTTGATGGTCTAATACCCCCTATATTTGCAGTAAAAATTCCTACAAGTGATATAGAAAAGACACATAGGAACAATTCCCTATGCTCATTTTTTGAAAAGTTGGAATCCAAAACAAATATGTTTCATCCTAAATTGACCAAATCCTTTGCTTATGTTTGTCAATTGCTGTAATAAAAAAAAATTCATAGTTACCAATGTTACATAATACAAACAATGATATAGAAAAGAGACAAGGAATGATAGGTAGAATAACAAGTTATTGTATTACTCAAGAACACATAAAGGGTTCATACATCCAACCAAAGCAATTCTTTATCAGTATCTACAACCTTTATATAATATTTACAAGTGGTCACATAACTACCTATTGGTTCAGCTAACTACCACAACCTGTGAGGTCGACATAATCTATTGTTTACAATTAGTCAAATGAAGGACTTAGTTGGCTAGGCGAGTTAGGCTCCTCCAACATCTCCCCCACCTCAAAAACTTTATCCATCCCAGAGAAATGGGGAGATGACAATCTTTTTTCCTGAGTAGATAAAACTATGTGTTGTTCTTCACTATGGGATTATATGACTAGTGGTTGGCTGTTGCTGAACACATGTTTCTATAATAGCCTCAACAGATATTGATAGTTGTTGTTGGAATTCTTCCCAAGAATGGAGTGAATTTTTTATGTCGATGGTAAGAGTGGTGAGACTTGACAATTTCTCCATACTTTTATGCATATCCAAGTCTAGGATTTTAATCATGTCATTCCCTAGTAGTTGCATTCTTTCTTCAGCAGCATAAAGAAGATGTTGAAGCTGTTGTATGATTTTGTCAATGTTGGATAGAATAATTTGGGCCTGGCTGATCCACTTATGTTCTTGCCTTTCCAATTTTCCAATTTTATTGATTTCTAATACAAGTTGATCATCAATGGTATGCACCACGGCTTCACTAGTAACTAGTCAACAATGTTGTAGTGAATTGATGAGTTCATGCGTGTTTTGAATTTATTCAAATACATGACCAGATTAAGTGTACCGATTTCGTAAGACATCTATAGTGCCAAAATATTCTACAACATATTGTATTAACATGTCGTGTGCTTCTGTAAATGTTGTGTATTGATTTCTGAGTAGGATAGCGGTTTCCTTGGCCTTCTCTTGTCACCTTTCTTTATACTGATCCTGAAGTGTCGACACAATGCTTTCAAAGATGAGGTATGCTTTGTCGAGGGGCTTGTAAGAGTCGGTCCACTTGGCTAGAAATGAATTTTCCTTTGTTTTTAGTTGTTTAATTCATTCTTTTGCTTCTACTATTCTATGTTTATATTCCCGGTCAATTGCATCTTTCAGTAGATCCAGTTCTTCTTCTTTGGATTTCTGTGGGTTGAATGTAACTGTTGGACCAAGATGATCTATATGAACTAACAGGGGTGATTGTTTTTGTAACTATTGTAGATGTTGTTGTTGTTTATGTTGTTGTTTCCGTTGTTTATTTTTTTCTTTTCTTTGTTTCCTTTTTCTTGTTTCATGTTCTTTACTCTATTTGTCAATTTTTGTATGTTGTTCTAGTGGATTATCTACTACTTGTTTTTGGATTTGATCGATAGATGGGGTTGTAACAGCAGCGTTAGGGAGACTGATATTGGTAATGTAGGGAGAATTTGGAATATTATTGGGAATATATATGGTCACGGGTGATGATAGTGGTAGTAGTGAAATAGGTGAAAGATGTAAGTTAGGGTCTACTAGTAAGCTTATTGTCTCATGTGGTAAAGGTTACTTGACATTGTTTGTCAGAGTTAGTTTAGAAGTTGTTACATCAAAATATCGGCACCCTCATGTTATGAGATAGGTATTCCCTTGTTTGCTCCAATCCCTCAAATTTTTACCTAGAGAAATGACAGGAAGAAATTATCCCCTTACTATTTTTCCTTGTTTTGAACTGGTAATGCTCCTCTTCCATTGACAAGAAATGTTACCCAAGTCAGAAACACTCCTGATACATGAGCAAAAAGCAATGCCACCACCTCTAGCCTTACTGAAATAAGCATTACCCCCTTAACACAGCCTGTTTGCTTCATTAAAGGAGCGGTGCTCAAGTTTTCAAGGAAAAAAGAGAATCTTCGAGATGCTTCTCGAAGCTTACCTTCGTGGAGCCTCATCCCTATGGTTTAGTACCAATTGGAGCTCAATATCCTCCCTTAGGATCTTATATCCACATCACCCCTAAGATCCTCAACCATATCTCTCCTTCCATGCCTTTAAATATTGGGTCATCCCCCATGGGAGAGAGGAGGAAGAATTGTGTTGCATACCCACACTCTGCCAAAATAATTATTGAACTATTTGGAGGAAAGGTGAAGTTAGAGGAAAGGAGCCATTGGAAGGAACTCTCAACACCAAGGCATAAAGGTTGTAGTCTCTCCAATCATTTCTAATTAAAAATGTCTTTTCTTTCCCATATTTACTATTTCATATGTATGTATTTCTTGATTCCTTGGTCACAAGCATAGATCTAGTTGATTATATTGTATGCTATCATCTTTTTCTTGTTGTTTTCCATCTTTTACCAGTTCTTCTGCAAAGATAGTGAGGACAACCTTTGAGAGAAGTATCATGGAATTTCATTCAAGTGATTAACCAGATCTAGGGGAAGTTTATCATTTTATGTTTGTGTTTTGTTCTAGATCTGAACCATTCGGACTAGAGGAACAACTCTTGTCCACAAGAGGTCCATTTTTCCTAGCAACAGAATTCGGTGGTAATACACTAACGATGGGTTCGAAAATGGGGCCTATGGTGCAAGGTTCAATAGGTGGAGGGTGTTGTGGTGTTGTCGGTTGGTCAAGATACCGATGAATAAAAAAGGATATTTTCTCTGCTACAATATTGCTTGTTGTGTCAAGATTTTTCTGTAGAATAGTTTTAGCGTATCCAGTAGCTTGTGATTCAGAGATGGATGATTATGGAGGGTCGATAATTTTAGGAATGGTTAAGGTTGAATCTGGTGCTTCCTCAACTAAGACAGGTCTTTTTACTATCATCTTTTTCCAGTTCAGGAGAAGAGATGGTACTTGGATGATAAATTCTTGGATGCCATTATCTTTTTAAATGCAGGCCCTGAGTGGCGCTGGTAACTTATGCAGATATGGATGCGTTAGAGATGGAGATGTGGAAGTTTTCGAAGTCAGTATAACTTATTCTTCAACAATTGGGGTTGGGGATGGATGTGGTAAACTATGGATGAGGTCGATATATGGTGTCGTACAAAACCTGAATTTCTTTGAGCTTGTGTCTAATCGGTTTGGTCGCTGCTCCTCCTCTATGATACTTTTTCCTATTTGTTCATTGACTGGGATTTTATTTTTTGTGGCATCCTCTAAGATTTGAGTTGCATTATCAAATAGTTATGCATTGTCATCTTCAGTTGGCTCTTGAAGAATCAACTTGAGTTTCACCTTTCCTTGTATTGTACTTTTCTTGTTATGTCAAGATTTAAATAGTTCGTCGGCCACTCGACATATATTTTTCTTGGTGAGGGCATATTCTTGTAGTGGAGTATCTGATTCAGTTCTTTCATTGGTATATTCTAGTTGATCTTGTGGTTGTTGTGTGATTTTTAAGGCAATCCCAAGTTGGTTGATGTCACCGGTGTGGTCATGATAGAGAGTGTATGTGTTTATATGAACACAGATTTCATAGTCCTGTTCTTTTTCTATCACGGTTAAAGGTTTGACCATTGGTTGATCGACTCTTTTTGCTTGGGGGGTATATCCAATATAGTGTTGGATTGTTGACTAATCTCACTAAAAATATCCTCGACCAAAGGGTAGAAATAACATTCTTTTGTTGTGCCCCCATCACCTTATAAGTACCAGATCAAAGTGTGGTCCAATGCAATTTGGATATGTACCATCGGTGGGGGACTCCATCGAATATTCTGGGGTACCCACCATCTAGATGTTTTGATTTTTAAGGTATGAAACCAAGTTTCTAACCATATTTCTATTGATGGTGCTACCAGTCGAAAACCATTCAAAGAGAATGATTTGAAATTCCACATTATTGGTCCTATTTGGGCAATGAATTCCTCATCTTCGAGTTGTCAAAGATGGTACATATCTATCCATATTATCAACGAAGGAAATCGTATTTGGGCACACTCCTCTTGGAATTTTACACAAATATGCTTGATGATATCATCTAGTTGGTCAACACGGTAGTATATTTTTCTTATTGTCGCAATGTTTTGGACTCTTCCTATACTTGTGAGAGTCGTTGAAACAATTTTTGCGGTTATCTTTTGATTTCCATAGAGGATTTGGTTAACTACCAACCCTCTTGAATTTTTCCCTCATGGTGTACTGGTTAGTTCTTTGACCAAGGTCGTGTTTAGTTGGATGGGTACAGGTGTTCCTTTGTTTGATAATCCCATGATTTGATAAATTGGGTCTCCATTGATTTCGATGTGTTGAAGTATAAATTCCCATTATGGAATAGGCTGATGATGAACTACCCAATAACATATTTTGTCCCTACAAAGATATCCATTAAAGATGCATTCATAATTCAGGATTTTTATGGCTCTTAATTTATGTGCTTCCTACCTCCATCGACCACCTAATTCTATTCCCCACAATTTTATTTCATTCCAAAACCTCTTCCATTGTTGCTCGACCACTTTGGAGTTGCAGATATTATGCAGTCGACTTTCTAAGGGTGTGGCATCTCTTTCTAACTGTCTGATTTTGTTTGTTGTTGACCTGGTAGCTAAAGATTATTTATTTGGTATCATTGTGTCAATTGGATGCTCTGGTTCAGTAGGTTTTGTGATGGGCTCTGGTGTTTCAGTGCTATGATTCTCAAGGTCTTCACAGAATAACATCGAAGTCTCTTCCAATGCGATATTTATAGAAGAATTGTTTTGGGCAGGAGAATGCATAGTCGATGGTGCTATTAATTACGGTATTGATGGTGGACTTAAATTCAAAAGACAGGTTGTCGACATTTCTTTGGAGGCATGTCGAATTTTGTGCTCTAGGTGTCTGTGTTCATGATGACATTTTTGGACCATTTTTTCTTCTTTGTGTTGGTGTATTTCTTGATCGTGATGGTGCTCATAATTTTCACATCAAGATGATCAAAATTCTTCATTCTTGTTATTCTCATGTCGATGATTGGATATCCCAATTTGTGTTTTACTACTTGTTGTTTTAGCCTTGTCAAAAGTATTGATCCAAGTTCTTGTCATACTGATTTTGTTTGGTAAATTTTCTTGTTTTTGGTTAGATTTTTATAGTTTTTTTTCCAACTGTTTATAGTTATACAATTTTTTTTTAAAATATTTGTATCATTTTAATCGGGACCCATTGACCAGTTTCTGAAATACATTTCCCTATAGTGTAGTTGAACTGATACATTAGTGTTGATTTCTACTACAATGTATGGACCCTTATGTTTTCCTTTTACTCGACTATTGTATAGTAATGCAAGGTATCCAACCGACATATTTTTGTTTTTGATATTCATATCGTGCCAAGATTTTTGTTTTGTTTTTTGGATTTCTTGGTATTGTATTGCGATTAGTTGATGTTCTTCCAGTTTAGATAGTTACATTAGTCTTTCTTTTCTGGCATTTTCGACATCGATTTGTAGTATGTCGGTGATCAAGTCAGAATGGTGTCTGACATGTCGAACATTTGTAATATGTTCTATATGCCCATAAGATGACAAGTATCCTGTTGTCCCAATCATCTTTGTCAGTATTACATATTTTTGTTAGGTCATTGGTTAATGTTTTGTTGAAAGATTCAATTTCACCATTATATTGAGGATGATACACTGTAATTTTCTGGTGCTCAATCATGAGTTGTTTTGTCGGAGCTATGATTGTTTTATTTACAAAATGTAACCCCTGATCGTTGATCAAGGTCAATGGACACCCAAATCTTGTGACAATGTTTTCATATATAAATTTAGTGTCTATCTCACTTGAACAAGATTCAAATGGTTCTTCCTCACCCATTTGGTAACATATTCAACTTCTGTGATGATCTATAGTGCTCCTGTTCATCTACCTAGTATTGAAAATGGCCATATGAAATCAATTTCCCAAATTTCAAATGTTAAGATTGGATTTACATATATTAAAGGAATTTCCATGCTTGGTAGAGATCGACCTAGTCATTGACATCAGTCACACTTGTTCACAAATTCTTGACAATCCCGGTGTATGTCTGACCACCAGAATCCCAACTGTTGTATTTTTCTTCTTGTCGTGTCATCCTGAAAATGTCCTCTGGATGGACCGTAATGTGCTTCATTGATTATACTTTTTCTTTCGTGGTAGAGAACACATCGTCGTAAGACATAATCTAGTATGATTTTGTAAATAAATATGTTTACTATGGTGTAGGGTGTAGCTTTCATCACCAGGATCTTCTTCTTCTTTTCATTCATTCCCTCTCAAGCTTTCCATTCCTACAGGATTTGAGCAATTTTTGCTAAGTCAAAATATACATCTTTAATTTAGAATAAATGGGCATCTGGAAGGTCATCTTCAATTCCAGTCAGTTCTTCACCTTTGTCTATTCTCGACAAGTGGTCGGATCCAAAATCTATTTTTCCTGGTCAAACTACGAATTCAAACTCGAATTCTTGGAATAGTAGAAACCATGGACATATTATTATTGATGTAAGGGTTTATTTACTAATTATTTTAGTGATTGATTGTCTATGTAAAATAAAAACATATTAGCTAATAGATAATGTCAGTATTTTTGGAGTGCGAATACCATTCCAAGTGCCTCTCTTTCAGTTGTCGAGTAGTTCCTCTCAACTTTACTTAACTTCCTACTATTGTATGCATTTAGATGGTCCATTCCATCATCACCAGGTTGAGTTAGGATTTCTCCGATTGTTATTCCAGACGGATCAATATGTACGTGGAATTTAATTGACCAATTTGGAAATCGTAGTATAGGTGCTTCGACTAATTTTTTCTTTAAGATGTCGAATGATGCAACACATTTGTCGGTCCACTTGTATTCCCTATTTTCTTTTAATAGTTCTTCTAATGGGTAGGTCATGTCAGAATAGTGTCGAATAATTTTCTATAATATCCCATATGTCTGAGTAAAACTCTTACTTGTTTAGGATTCATTGGTGGTTTTAAGTCGAGAATAATTTTAAATTTTCATAGTCGACTTTAATGCCTTCCTTGCATACTACATGCCCCAATATGATTCCAATTGGAGTTGCAAGTATGCACTTCTTGATATTCAGTGATAATTGGATCTGTCGACACCTTTATAACATAAGTCTGATCCATTTATAGTGGTTTTTCAGCATAGAGTAGATTGTCAAGTCGTCAAAATATACAACCATAGTTTTGTAGATATATTCATGAAATACTTTGACGACAATTCTAGAGAATACAACTGGGACGTTTTTCAATCCAAATGGCATGACTTTGTATGTGAATGATCCAAATTCGCATACAAATGTAGTCTTCTTTTGGTCTTCTTTAGCAATGGGTACTTGATTATATCCTGAAAATCTGTGTGTAAATGAATAACACTCGTGTCCTGCAACTTCATTAAGAATTTCATCTACAAAAGGGGTCGAAAATGGGATTTTAAGCATTACTTTATTAAGTTTATGAAATTCAACACATATCCTTAGTCATATCGGGTCGTTTTTCTTTGGTCGAACCACCATTGGGCTTGCCCATTCCAACTGATCAATAGGGTAAATGATTCTACCTGCAAGCATGTTGTCAATTTTTTTCTTTACTATGTCCTTATATTTGTGAGTAAGTTTGTATGGTGTTTTGTTTATTGGTTTTTCATTGGGTTTGATGTCAATTTTCATTTCACCCATTTGTTGAACAAATCCTTTTAAATCTTTGTAGTCCCCAGCAAAAAAATCCTGAAATTCTTTTAATAAGTTGGCAATTTCTGTCATCTATTCTTCATTCCATTCTTCACCTATATTTGTGATTTTAGGTTTGTCGTCATTGGATATATCTACTTCTTTCATCTTAAATTTTTCATCCATCCAGTCTGGTGCTTTGTTTTCATTGATCTGTCGACTACCCTCTTTAAATTGTGAAAATGATGGTGGAAAGTCTTCCGTTGTCAATCTTTTAGGGTCCTCTTTCTTTGATGTTTGAATTTTGAATATTTTTATAATTGGTTTTGAATTTTTTAGGTGGTATGATTTCCACTGGAAACTTTTCCCTTTTGTGGTTTTTGTTTCTAGTCGAAGTCTTGTCGAGTGTTGGGTTTCAGTTGACCGAATATTGTTGCATGTAGCATTTTGTTGGCTAGGTCAATTCTCTGTTGTTCTTTTTTTGTCTCTCAGTTGTAGGAAGTTTTTTATCTGCTTACTCCCTTCGACTAATAATTCATCTTGGGACGAGAATTTAAAGTCATTAAGGAAAATCTCTTTGAATTCGTTCCATGTGAAATTTTTTCCTATTGCTTCCTCCATTTTGTACCACTTATTTGGTAGATCGTCTAGTGTGTTTGGAAATAAGTGAGCCAAGACTCGTTCATCTTTGTAAACTAATATTATCCATTCTTTTTCACATGTATCAATATGTTTCTTAGGGTCTTGTACTTGCGTGAAGAATGGAATGTGTTCTCCTGTTATTATCTTCTTTCCTCCAAAACTTTCAATAAAAAATGTTGATGTTGTCATCCAAGTTTGTAATCTCGATTGGTGTGTATCCCACCATTGTACAGTTTGACTTGTGAATGTCTCGACCAAAATCTGGAATCGTCCATGTTCACCTATAGTTTTGGAGACCTGCTCAACACGAAGTGATGCTGATTCTCTCTCTTTATATCTTAGTAATGGTCATGTTGATGATTCTTCTTTTACTGGTGTTAGAGTTGGGTATTCTCCTATTTTTCGTTCAAATATTTTTGGGATTGTAGTGACAGAAAATCACTGTCGTGTTTCCTTTTTAGGAATATCTTGGATCATCCAACATTCTCGCACTTGTAATTTGTAGTTTTCTAGTTGTCAATCGTACAAATCAGCATTTGAGTTATATCCGACCAAATCAGGATTTCCAAGATGGAGTTTTCTGTATGCATTAGGTTCAGTATAATCTTTGTAATTCTTTATTTGATATAATTGTCAAACATCGACATCATCATCAATGGGATATGTCCGAGGTCCTCCTTGTGATGGGTGTATTGGTACGATGACTTTTTTCCCATTTCCTTTGAGTTTAATTATTTCTTTGTCGAGTGATATGGATACTTTCATTTTTATTCCCCATGGTCAACCTACTAGAACATGTAAGGAATTAGATCATTCCTTGGGATTAATGATTTCAAAGTCGACTTTAGTCAAGATACCTTTGATGGTCACGTCGACATTTTTCTATACCCCAATTTATTCGATTAGTCCCTGATTGGATAATTTTATATATATGCTTGATTCATGTAATCGTGGTTTTCCAAGTTGTTCCCATGTGTCTCTAGTCATTATATTTACCTGTGATCTGAAGTCGAGAACGACTTATCGGATGTGGTATCCTTTGATTTATAGGTCGACTAATGGGTATGCATCGTTCTTGTATTTTTTGTTTAGACTACATATACTTTTATCTTGTTTGTCTTCTCCATATGTATTTTTTTTATGCGATACAGTAAATATATTAACTTTGCAACCATCTCATATTTAGTTATCAATTTGATTAGTTCATTAGTAGTTTCTTCTCAGGAGTCATCACATTCTTCTTGTGATGCCAGTTTTTGAAACATTATTGATGTATCGTTATAGAATTGATTTTTCTCGGTGGGGTTAGGATAGTTTTATTTACTTTTTATTTTATTGATTTGTAGATTATCAATGCCTATTTTTCTTCCTTGTCGGGTTACAATTTGCAAATTCTTAGTTTGAATAACATCATATTTACGAACACTAGACAAGACATTAACGTTATTTTTATTATTGATTTTGTTGATCATGGTAAGGAAATCCTCCAAGGAGTGATCGCCTACTATGCATCTTGAACAAAATTTTAAATCAGTTCCATATTTATAATGACATTCTCCATGTTGATTCCCTTTGTTAAGACATGTATAACACTAAATGGGCTGACACAGTCATTTCTCTCGATTTCTGAAATATCAACCTTGGGCTTGAAATCCCCCTTGTCAATTGTAGTGGTTATTCTAACAATCGTATCTTCAGCCATCATATCTTTGATAATTCTTATTCCTATCGTTCCAGTCGTTATTGCCATTTATTTCATTTTTATCAATGTTATTGATTTGGTTGGCAACATCAGTCTGATATACTGCTTGGCAATTCTATCTATTTTTTAAATTTAGCTGACACTCTACTGTGGAATTATTTTTAACTTCACATATTGTGCACCATCGAGCTTGCTCATTTTTCATGTTGTATGGGCAATCTTTTTATGTGTGTAAATCGTGCTCTTAGCAGATGTCGCAAAAAAGTTTTTTTGAATGAACAAGATGTCTTGTCGACGATCGTCTTGTTGAAAATAGTCTTTCGTATAACCGACCGTCAAGCATTTGGTACACCATATGTCATTTACTCAGAGGCTCATTTCTCATATAGATTTCTGCATACTTTCAAGCTATTCTTCAATACGTTGATCAACAAGATCTATAAGATAGTCTTTGTCCATTTCAATTTATAACGCTTTCATTAATGCATCTTCATATGTGTTGAAATTATCTAACCTGATGTGCATTCGTATTTTCTATAATAATTCAGCCATGAACCACTGAATTAATAATTGTTCATTAATGTTGTATTCTAGCTGGCTGAGCAAGTTTTTGAATATTTTGTCATATTCTCGCACAGTTTCTGTTAGCTTCCAAGCAATGGTTTTCAAATTTTTGGTGATGAGATGCTTTGCATATGCAGTTTTAAAGAAGGACATGATTTGTTGTTTGGTTTGACCTTTTGTTGCATTTCAAATTTTTTCTATATAGGTCATGTACCAAGTAAGTGCTCTTTTTCAAAGAGTGCCAGCAAATTGTTCCATTTGACGATCCCCGCTGGTGATGGTGTTGACCTCCCATATCGACTCATAGAAAAACCAATGTCGTTTTGGGTCTTCATCTCCCTCATAGATAGGAATATGTGAGGCTACATGCACCATATCTACAACTACTTCACCTTCTCCTGTCGGTGGTGGGTCATTTCCTGTAACTGAGCTCTTTTCACAACTATTTTCGATGGATGATACTTATGGGTGTGTATTCTTAGGTATTAATGTGCACTCTTAGTTTCCATAAATAATATATTATGTGTAGGTCGGTTCTCTGTCGACTAATTTAAGTCAATTTATCTCAACTACTTTTGTTGTCCTCAAACTCGAGTACTTTTCTTACCAGTGATATCAACATATCTGGTGAACTATCTGATGCCAGAATTGGATGGGGGGAGGGCTCCTTCACATTCTAAACAAAATAGATTAAAACTGTGATTGGATAAATAGGGTTGAAAAGTGACCCAATTCCATTCTCGCGGTTAATGAATTAAAATTCGGTCAACTTCATTTCCTTCATCGTCCCATCGAATCCATACACCTACTTCTCCAGCATGTAGTCCTAAATATTCTTTAATAATATCTTACACTTGGGAACTCTAAGTAAGATCCGACAGGGAATGCGTAACTATAGTTTCAAGTATAATTACTTGGAAAGCTCTACCCTACTTTATCCACAAGTATTCTTCCATGGGTGACAAATCTTCATCAACACCCTTTTCTTGTCAGTCGTGACTTGACTATGGAATATTTTCTTTTGTTTATGTTACTATACTCATCTTTATTTCTTTCTGGAGTACAACAACCTGCTCCCTTATTTCTTCTCTCTTCTTCCTTCTCTTTTCTTGTTTGACTTCTGGATATCTCGAGTTCTTTTGTGTGTCATTATTCTATTTTTTTTCCTTTTTTGTTTTTAGTTTCCATTATTGGCCATGTTTTGTTCTTCATTGGTCGACGATTATTTCTCTACTTTATCAGAACATGATCAAGTACCCCCCCATTGCCGACCCAAAATATTTTTATTAAGCTAGGGTGAAACTCGTCATTTACCGTGGAAGTACTCCCACTCTCTCTCTTGTACTAACTTTTCCCACTCTTTTTGTTTTGCTTCCCAATTCGTGCTTCTTGGTGGCCTTATCAGCAGTGGTCGAGGTTCGACAATATGTCATGTTCCTTTGTCGATCAGAAATATGAACAAAAGTTTCAATAGAGAACAAAGGAATTGTTTAGTGAGGTCATTATAGAATCTCTCATTGATGTTATCCATAGAAACTCATTCCTTGATAACTTGTTCTTCATAGAATTCATCAGCAATTCTTTCGAACCGCTCCGACGGATTCATACAACCTCCTCTGGTTAGTTTACTACGTAGTTGTCGTTCATTTTCTTCTACTATATTTTTTGTTCAGGACCTTCTTCAGTGCACATGGTATGGATTTGACAAATTTTTCATGTGTTTCTGAGAAAAATTTCTCCCTTGCTTGAGCAATAGTCAACTTGTTTCTTCTAGTGTAATTTTGCAGGTAATTTGCTATTTTTCGCTCCCACCAATCTTTAATCTCTTTCTCTGATATCATGGGGTTATATTCATTTTCATCTAATACATGTACCACTGGAAATGGAACCAATGTTGTAATAAAAAATATTGCATAGTTACCAATGATACATATTACAGATTACAAACAATGATATACACAAGAGACAAGGAATCATCGATAGAATAGCAAGTGCTTATATTACTTAAGAACACATAAAGGGTTCATACATCCAACCAAACCAATTATTTATCTGGCTCTATAGCCTATATATAAGATTTACAAGTGGTTACATAACTACCTGTCAATTCAACTAACCGACATGACGTGTGAGGTCGACATAATCTATTGTTTACATTTAGTCGACTGAAGGACCTAGTCGACTATCCAGCTTAGGCTCCTCCAACATCAACTAAAATTTATAGTGATACAAATTATGATATGAATGCCACCCAAAAAATATCTACTAGAAGATAAAAAAAATTGCATAAGTTGAGAGAAAAAATGCCGAAGTACATGCCAAGGTCTGTCCAATTGTTGGAGGGTAGCGGTGATTTCTCTCTTCCAATGAATTTGTAAATTAAATGTCAAACTTTTTACAACCCTACTTTGTATAGTTCTTGGACATATTATCACTTATACCTGATGTTGGAAATGGATTCTCCTTTTGTGGCAATAGTTTTGTGATTTTCAAGTCTAATATAGATGCTACAAATCTTAGGTTGTTGATCCTTTTACATGTACTTGTTCCTCCCAAATAGTCAGTAGCACTTATGTAATTTTGCGGTCCTATCTATTTACGGTCAAATCACTTGAATATTGTTAAGTACAAACATAGGATTTTCATGTATAGTATGTTCATGAATGATTTTGTTTCTAGAAAGTTTAACATGAATAACCTATTATATATCGATGGTCGTCCACACACTCATGGGAACATTGTAGGGTTCATAAATAGTTATAGGTTCTCTTTATTTTTTGCAAATTGTTCATTTGAGGAACAGTTGAATGACCATGATTTATTTATGAAAACGAAAGAGTCCATATTTGTTGTTATGCATGCAATACATTGTTTGTCTCCTCATGATGAGCTGTTAATAAACTACAAATTTCATACACCACCATTCACTCTTTAGAGATGCATTGCATTGGGATTACCCTAAGACATTTTCTTGGGGTGTAAGGAAAAGAACATTGATTAAATTTATTTTTTAATTTTCAATGGGATTGATGCTAATGTATTGCTCAATATGAATTTTTGTTTTATAAAATGTCTATTTTATGGCCAAAATAGGGGACTTTCCATAAAATCCTCATGTGAATCATCATACACTCAATGATGTATGATCACACCATTCATATATGTAATTATTACACCAAAATATCATATACGTAATGAATTGCATTACCTATACTTCTATCCTTGGATACAACATAACTTAGTGGGGAAGAAGAAGAATGATGGCCCTCTATGTTGACCAAGTTTTCTTTGTTTTTATTTTAGAATTCAAATGGATAATACTGGAAACTATAGTGATTTGAAGCAAAGGTAAAGCAGACAAGGTTCAACAACAACATAATGTTGATATTACATGGGTAGGGTATTTTCATTTTCATTCAAAAGGAGATGGTCAGAAACTGCATATAGTGGATTTTTTCAAGAAAAATCAACCTCATTGTCGATGTACAAATATGCATTGAAATCCAACATTGAAATCCAAATTATTAGGTAGGGAGACAAAATTTGAAAGGAAAAATGGGTATACTTAGTATAAGTGAGACAGAGAAGACGAAGCTGAGAGAGCAAAACAAGAAGTCTATAATGACCAAATTATTTTAGGGTCTCAGAAAACATGGAGGATACAATATCCCTCCTCAGTTGGACATTAATGAGATTCTTTTAGATTTGGTGAAAGAGGTTGTCTGGTTTATTGAATCATATGACACCACTTACAGAACAACCGAAGTATATACAAATTTGTGCTTCTTCAGACAATTTCAAAGCATGGTTTAGGGCTCATGGTGTATAGGGTTTTGGATTTGTTTACAAATTATATCAGTTTTAATTTTAACATTGTTGACATCCAATTGCACGTTTATTCAATTACAAACCCAACTTCAAACAACTGACCTGCTCTTCCTTTCTTTGGACAAGGGAAAAAAAATAATGGCTTGAACTTTAGCTCAACTAAAGCTTGGATTCATTTCTAGATCATCTACAGAAGTTTTTTCAATTGGAATTTATTATTATTATTTAACCTTGTACAAGTTTGCTAGAAACACAAATGCATCAGTTTGACAAAAGCAAGAAAGAACCTGTGCACCAGTAACACGTACGCACAAATGCATTCGTACATAATTATTACACTGCAAATGAAATAAAAAATTTAATCAAATCCATAGTTTTTTAATTTAGAAATTTTTTTAGTTTAACTATTCATGGTGCATTAGAAACTAGATCTGTCCCGATGTGTGTAATTAGGAAAAACAATCAGCAAGTGAAAAAAGAAAATTAAACATTAATCTTATGTGTTCTTTTTAATTCATAATTTTTTTAAATTTAATCATTGACAATGCTCCCGAAACTCAAACACCTCACTGTGGTATTATAGACCCTATGTCTGCACCAATAATGAGAATTAAAAAAAAAAGTTTAACATGTGTGGTATTTATTCAATAATTTTTTATCTAACCTTGTCATGGTGCACTCAAAACTAAAACTTCTTATTTTAGGGTTCTCTCCTAGGTCAGAAGAAATTTTAGAAAAGACGTTCTCCTTCAATTCCACCAAAATCACTAAATTCTTCTTCATCATATTCATCTCGATCGGTGTATTATTTTACATATTCATCTTGCTTTCCATCATGATGGATGTCATTCTTATCTACAACACTATTATGCTTAAAATCATCTTTGGAAACTTCATTGATGCTTGGAATCTTTGTTTCCTCAGAATCTTTGTAGTCTTCCTTTCTTCTCCACATCTTTCCATGGAGTATTATGATTACTAGTTTTTCATTTATTTGTATTTTGGATTTTATCTCCCATACCTTTCTTTGGTTTCATTATACAATATGCATGTATTGTTTTTGCAGTGTTTTGCAAAGTGTCCATCATTGTGACATATGAAACATATAATAAGTCTTTCGTTGTTTGAGATGTTAGTGTCTTCTTTCATTCTCAGATATTCATCTTCTTCTTTGATTTTACATTCAACAACCTTGTGACCAAACTTATGACAACAATGACAATATCCATAGAATGCTCCTTTATATTTGGAGAATTTTTCATTTTTCTGCTTGTAATGGTTCTTTTCATTGGCATGTCTTCTTAAATTTTTCATCTTGGGAGGATGAGCAGAATTCTGATGACTAGAATTCATTCCCTTGTGATTCTTTTGCTACCTAAATATATATTATAAAGAATCATCCCAAATTTTAACTTTTATGACATCCTTTTGAGTGATGCAGCTTGATCCTTTAATGACATGTTTTTTATCATATCCAAGACCTATTTTATCCCTGGGGAAACTTTGTAAGTTGATGACTTTATTAAGTGCTTCAGTACTTTCCTTGAACTTATCACAAACAATCAGTTGGTCTTTTAACTTCATCACTTCTTTCTTGAATTCAACATCCTCTTGTTTTAAGCTCGCAACCTCTTTCATGCTATCCATCACTTGTTGTTTTGAATTATACAACTCTTCTTGGAGGGTCTTGATTTCCTCTTATTTTGACTTTAACTCTTCTTGGTATTTTGACAATTGTCCTTTCAAATATTTGTTCCTTATTCTACATTTCTTAATTTCCTCAAGAGCATATATGATTTCAACCTCTAGGTCCACCTCTACATCCGATTCATCTTTGGAACCTTCGTCTTTACTTGATTCTTCATCTTCATCTTATGAAAGAGTAGGGCTTGCTACTGCCATCTCTTTAACTAAATAAAGATTCTTCAATTTTACCTAGAGTTCCTTAACTGAGATACATTGTCATATCTTCTCTTTGATGGGCTAAGGTAATCCATCAAGTATGGACTCCATTTATTTTGAGTTATTTTTATTCGAATCCTTCTGATATGTAGTCCTTATTATTTTTGTTGGGATGTAATCATAGATAAATGCATTCCATACACCACATCCTAATGACTGTAAGTATACTCTCATTCTTATGCTCCATTGTTCATAATTTCATTCATTAAGTATTGGAGATTTATTGTAAGCAATCCCTTTTTGTTGATCCATAGTGGTTTTAATTAGGATCTGCCTTCCAATGGTTTAGACTATAGTGAAGGATCCCGCTTTGATACCAATTGTTATAATATTGTACAATACTAAGAGGAGGGGGGTGAATCAGTATTGTTGACTTCTTAAAAATTAAAACCACTTCTAACAATTTATTAAAACATAGAATCAACAAGATACATAAAACACATATTTTTATCATGGAAGCCCAATTGGGAAAAATACCAACTCTTTCTATATTGCAAAATTATATTTACAATATTTTTTTCAACCATGACTGATAGGATGCCACAACACCCTATTTACCAGAAAGTACTGGAGGGAGGCTATGACCCCTTGGTTTTAGAAGCTACTACTGAAAGGATGCTAGTACACCCTATTTACCAATGATTACTAGAAGGAGGCTACAACCCCTTGATTTTATCAACTGCTATTGAAAGGATTCTATGACACCCTATTTACCAACTACCACTAGAAGGAGGATACAACCACCTTTCAATCATGTATCCTACCCTAAAACCACCCTACCTCCCTAATATGGTTTTATAACTTCAATTATATCTTATTTTCTCTGTCCTATGCTACAAATCCTCATATCAAACCCCACATAGATACTTTGTTCTTATTTTACCCTTGTTGGCCTCTTTACTGCTTCAAATATTCATATAGAATGAACAAAGACACTTTGTTCTTCTTTTACATTCTCTGGCTTCTATACTGGATCAATTCTTCATATTCAAAATGTAGCATACACTTTTGCGTTCTTCTTTTTCTTTCTCTATTTCTACTTTAGATCTTCATATTTTTATTCTCTGTACTTTTCTTAAAGTTGCTTTGGTCTGAAATTTAGAGACTCTCTGTTCTTCCTAGTCTTCATGCTACTCCAGGTCTTCATATTGAACCCATAGGAAACCTCCTTCTTCTAGAAATAAATTATGTTTTATATGTTCATCATATTCCCATCAACCATTGTGTCCTTTCACTAATTAACTTTGATTTTAATCTTATATAGTCGTTCCTTTTTACCAAACGCACCTTTTCATGTTGGACTATCGTGCCTCTTCACAATCATGATATTTTAATACATCAAGCATGCCCTTTCACTAAGAAAACATACTATTTTTTTAATTAATTCATTCCTGTAGCTAACTTCCTTACATTATTCTTGTAGCTTCTATTTATAGATACACTTCAGTTTAATACTCTATTACAGAAATATAAACTCTTTTTATATCTATCATCCATACCCCTTTTTAAACAGCGCCTCATAAATAATATACTCTGATTATTGGTTAATTCCTTTCACATATGGTGTAGGCATATATATAAATCATTGATAAAAAACCATTTTCTAGTAGGCCAAAAATCATCTTTAACATATTTAAAATGCTCTCTAATTCTTCTTCCACAACCTGGATTACATGATTTTCAGTTTCCACAACTGGTCTTGTGCAATCTTCAGGTTTCTGCAATTTTATCGTTCTGCAAGTTTTCTGAACCGTCGATTTCTTGCGGGTTCTTTCCTGACCGTTGATATTCGAATTTAGGGATTGCATATTGTGGAGCCACCTTTTAACTTTTCCATAAATTAGCTTCTGCAAAAATCTCTCACAAATCATTTTCCGCAACTCTCTGGGTTGTCGATTTATTGTGGGTTCTTTCCTGGCCATTGATCTTTGAATTTGTGGATTGTGGAGCCACATTTTCACTTTTCTAGAAATTAGATTCTACAAATATCTTCTGCAAATCATTTTCTGCAACTCTCTCGGTCGTCGATTTATTGCATATTCTTTCATGACCATTGGTCTTAGGGTTGTGGATTGCGGATTGCAGAACCACACTTTTTCAAAAATTGGCTTCCACAATTTTCCTCCTGAAACTTCTTGTCTACAAATATTATGATCCGTCAATTTCTTGCGGGCTCTTTCCTGACCATTGATCTTCGGGTTGTGGATTGTGGATTGCGGAACCACACTTTTCTAGAAATTGGCTTACACAATTTTCCACCCACAACTCTTTTTCTGCAACTCTTTTGAGCTGTCGATTTCTTGCATATTTTTTTTAATGTCGATCAGATATTAGATGCGGATTGTGAATTACAAATATGCCTTCACACTTTTCTTGAAAATGGGATTCTGCAATTTCCTCCTGGAAAACTATTTCCGCAACTCCTAAGAACCTTCGATCTGCTGTGGAATGCTTCCTAGTCATTGATCTCTGATAAATCATGGAACTTCATTCCCGTATACCTTTCTTTTGTGGAATTCATCCACAACCATTGATCTGCTTAATTTTTCACTGTAACAATCGAATTGATCCATGAGTGATCAATTTAATATGTGAGTGAACACACTTCTACCTTCAGGAATTCTTCAGACATTTCTAACAATATTGAAGGTTCATACACACAGGAAATTTCATGATGCTTCTGGTTATTAAAGAAGACAAAGGATTTATAAATACTCATGCAGATATAGTTTCTTTGTTCTTCATTTCATTAACGACTGTTACATACACTCTATACAACTTCACCACACATGCCACATCATCATACATGCCATGTCATTGATCTCTTTGTTATTCTTTTATTTCTCACTGATTTTTTCCTACCATCATGTCTTGGGTTATTCCTTTGTCGTCAATGAACTTATTTGACATCAATGACAACCACATTCAACAATAGGAAGTAGGTGAATTATTTTTTGTATAAAACCATCCATCCTAATCAATCAATGGAGGGAAGATAGGATCAAACCTTGACTGTATCTATCAATAAAACCATGATTGCAATTTATGGAGGGAAGATAGGAGCAACTCTCATACATGCAAAGCATTATATCTTCTTCTAGAAAATGATTTAATGGATTAAATGAAAGCAGTTGAATTACCAAAAACATCTCTATAGGAAAAAATATACTTATACTGGATCTACTACTAGTATTTAACCACCTTGTCCTGAAGCTACCTTAGTCTATGATTTTCCTGATGCCTTAGTGACCTTCACCTTTGCTTATGGGTCTCGATCTCAATCTATCAATGTACCTCTTCGTATATTTTGGAGATGAAGGGGGTGGACATCCTTGAGCAGAGAAAACCTCTAAAGCTGGGAGAGATCAAAATTGAGTTGAAACCCGACACCCACCCAATAAAAAGAGGCCTGTAGGAAGAACCCGTACTACAAAAATTGAGTCAAACATGAAATTGATCTATGTCTAGTGCATCTTAAGGGGTTCGCCAAGCTCACAAGCTATATTTTTGGTTGTTTCAAGGAAGGGGTTCATTGAACGAACAAGAGCTTCCTCCTCTACAAACTTGGAACCTCCTATGCGACCTTAGTCCTAGTTCGTGGGTGAGGTAAGTGAAAGATGTATATTTTCTTTTTGTGACGAAGGGGAGGTAATATGGATAGTTTTAAATGTTTGTTCTTTTTTGTCATTTATTTATTATTTATGTCCTACCCTCTCTATCTATGGAGAATCCCAAGTTATCATTAATTCAGAAAAACCAGCAGCATATCTAGATGTTGTGGACCTGGAACATTAGTGTGATCACATCACTAAGGTAAAAAATTCTTTCCTCTCCATAAACTTTCAACAAATTTACAGGGAGCACAATATGAGTGCTGATGTTTTATCCAAGGAAGCACTTTCTTTTGAGATGGGAAAACTCTTCTATATTGAGATGTTGGATGGAGATTCTATTGGGAACAATACCATCCTATTCTTATAAGTTATGTTATTCAACATACTTGTTGTGTCTTACTCATCTTTCATAGTAAAGATTGAAGTTTTTTTAAGCCTTTGACTATTCTCTACTGACTGCTCCTTTTGATGAGTTGTTTTCATGGCATATAAATGCCTTAGTTCAGGGGGATTTTAACTTTACCCCTAGGTTCTTCCTTGGATAAGCCTTCAGGGCTCTTTATGTGCTTCTTTGGACTATGTGGAATGTCCTTTTGGTGCTGGATTGAGGCTTGATTTTGTACACCCTTTGATGATGGGTTGTAGGATACTTTTTTGACATGGACTGGGAACTTTGTATTGACATAAGTATAATATATAAGATATTTTTGAAATTATTGAAACCATTTGAAAATGTAATTTTGTAGTTATAGAAAGTGTTTGTTGTTTTTACCAGTTGGGCTTCCACGATAATTTTTTGTTCTTTGTATCTTGTTGATTTTGTTTGTTATTTATTATTTTAAAAGTGGTTAAAATTGTGAAAAAGGTAACAATATTGATTCACCAACCCCCTCCCTTTCAGTATTGTCCAATATTGTAGCATTTACATGATTATGGTTATTAATGTTTTGTTTTCATTACTTTAATGATTATTAATGCAGCTCTCTATTTGATAGTACTATGCTGATTAAAACAATTAATATACCTATATTTTTGCTTTTGCAATTTAAATGTGAAATGTTTTTCACTTTGTTGCATAGGTTTTTTTTTAATATGTGTGACATCTTTCGAGGACTATGGTTATCCTCAAGGGTTTGTCCACCCCTTGTTGACTTAACCTAGGGAAGATGAGATGAGCACATGAGCTTCCTTATCCAGTGATGATGATTATGAGCTTCCACTCTTTGCATGAGACACATGAGACGTATGAACACATACAGTTAAGAAGGTTGGGTAACCTACCCTCGTGTTGACTTGATGTCCAAACTATCATGTCCTTTTTTCCATTTCATCATTCTTTGTCATCAACCTTTATATTCCTTTTAGCCATTTCATCATCCTTTGTCATCAACCTTTATATTCCTTTTTTCAATTTAATCATCCTTTGTCATCAACATCCTTTTTCCTTTACTGATGTACCTGTCATGGGAAGCATGATCTTATAAAGTAGTTCACATAAATTTATTTCAAAAAATACCTACAAAGTAGCTTCCTTAGAGTGGTTAATGTTGACAAAGATGTTAAAACATAGAAAAAGAAAGGCAAAATTGTCATGGGTCCATAGTATAGAATTATTAAGGAAAAATGTTCATGGGTCCTTCCTTATTTCACATATGTGCAATTTTCCTTGTACTACTTCCTTATTCAAATCCCTCTATACATGTGTAAAAGTAATGTGAAAGAATTTAGAAATTGCTTCTTTGATATGATAATCCAAGGCCCATAGAGATATACTTTCCTCCTTCACGTTTTGATTTGGAAATTACTTTCCATTGAGCTAGGTGAAACCTAACCTTGTCCTATTTTATCTCCTACAAGTAGTCAAAACAAAACTTGTAAATTTTATTACGTATCCCTTTGGGACAATGAGAAAGTAATAACTAGTAAACACGAATTACTTTGAGAACATCATTAACAATAGTCATTCTGCTTCCACATGATATCCCCATGTGATACTAGAAATGTATTTGATGTTCAATCCTTCCTATCGTCCAACCTTTATCCTTGATGCCATATCCAAGGGGTTTGAGAAAAAATCCATTGTACTTCAATCCATCATGAAGTTCAACCCTCTGAAAAAGTGAATATTTGTAGTGCACCTATGATGCCATGAGTACAATTGAAACAAATCAAGGGTTGAAGAATATCTTTATAAGCTCAGGATTCCCATAAAATCTTTACTTTAGTTGTACTTGTAAAGTGTTTAACTTATCATTGAAATGTTTGTGACACGTAAGGACATGTTTGCATAATGAATGTATCAACAGTGATCTATTAAATTCATAAAAGATAACCATGCATCAATGAAAACATCACAATGTTGCTTCACTTTATTTTCTTTTTTTTATCTAACCATATTGCTTCCCCTATCAATATGTAGACTAATTTCTCCCCATGAAACCTTGTTAATCTATTCATCTCAAGATATTTAATTTATCTCACATATATCTTCAGAATCGATGAAAAATAATATCTCACAAATGTAGATTTCTACAAACATATTGTATATAATTTCTTTCTACATTTTACTTTATCTATTGTTATGATTTCCTCTAGGAATTTTTCAACCTTTTGTGCTTTTTCGTGGGCATTTGTCTGAAATTGGGTGCATATGTTTGAGGAATGTGGGAATTTTATAAGGTAGTGCAGGAATTTTATTAGTCCAACCGACATTTTCAAACTGGATGCAGGGCATTTCTCAATAGGTTGCAGGAATTTTTCCAAATCACTTGCTTATCCAATTTGTAGAATTGATGTAAATGTATTCTGCAACTTAAATGTGGGAATATTTAACTAGTTGCGGACATTTTTATAGGTTGCGGGCAGTTTTACTCTATTTCCATGTGGGCATTTTTATTTCTCTATTTCCCTATGGGCATTTTTAACTAGCTGCAGGAACTTTTACTCTCAAGTGCAGGAATATTTGAGGCTTAAGGATATTATTGAGGCCTGGATGGCATTTGTCTCCTCCACTTGTGAGCATATTGGGGACCCTACGTGCATTTTAATGACATCTCCTTCACTCATGCGGGAATTTTTTTTCTTCCTGCATGCATTTTTATGAAGCTTTCCCGCAAGTATTGCATTGTGCATGGAAGCCTAAGATAAAATGTCCAAAGCTAGTTAAACATGCCCACGGGGAAATTTTCAACCTTTTGTGCATTTTTGTGGGAATTTTCCTTCCATATGTGGGAATTCTTTACATCAGGTAGGAGGATGAGCCAAAGATTTTTTGAATACTTGTCCACATCAACTTCTTTCTACGTTCTTCCACTCTTGCGTTCACCTTAATAGCCCTCGTTAGGTTCCATCCACCATATCGCTACCTTATATGACTTTTTTTTGGAGTACTTTGCTGTAGTTTTTTATTGCGAGTTGTTTGTACTGTTGTGTTGCTACTGTTTTTTATTTGTGAGGGTTGGATGATCTATTTTATGGTCTTTTCTAGTTTTGGGTTCTCTCCTTTCACATGTATGTTGGTCTTATTGAGTTTCATGCAAGTAACCTAACGCTAAGAGGTTGAAGTTTGTTTAGAAGCATTTTTCTGAGGATAAGGGAGCTCTACCCTAACATCTTATGTTGAGTTTATAATTGGTTCAGATATGATATATCATGCTATTGTTATATATTGTTGTATTTCATTAACAAATTAGATCTTATTAGATAGTTATTGTTATTACTGTTATTGTTTTAAGTACTTTAATGGTTATTGTAACTCATTGTTTCTGGGACATGCTGGACATGAAGGATATAGAGGTATGGTTTTTCTATGCTGGACATTCTTGTCTCATTTTTTAGCATTGAATTGGAATATTTCAGAAAAATAATTATAAAATACAAATGAGTTGAATCTATCTTAGAGTTTGCATCTTTTCTCAAAATGAGCTGAAACGTGCATTAAACATTTTTATGGATCTTGTGTCTTTATAGTGGCACTTTGTGTAGTCCAGTGAAGTGAAATATAGAGAGCATCCTACTCTTGGTATAGGACTAGGATGGGGTGATACTGATGGTGGATTTTACTCGAGGTAAGTAATTTTGAATTTTCTACTTATTAAATTGAACATCAACAAGTTGGCTTGGAGTAGCAGTGTGTGAAAGTTCCGGGCACATTGGGAGCATTTATGAGAAAAAAAAAATACTAAAACACCTTGTGAAAGAGAAAATTTCAATTTTTGTTATAGAGAGCCCAAAATCAATTACTCTTGTGCTTTTCCTTCCTCCATTTTATGAATTTTGTTCTTCCATTCTGGTTAAAAAAATATTTCTCTCAAAATAATTATTTGTGTACCTATTTTTGTTCCATTCATATATAGTTTCATGCTACCAACATCATGTCCATAATTTTTCTTTGAAGTTTCCCTTCTTATGCCACTGCCATTGAAGGATGGGTTGCGACTTGTTTCCTTTTGGTAGTGTCTTGAATTTAGATCATATTTAGTTAAATTTTGTCTCTTTATAGTTATGAACTAAGGACTCAACCATCTGAAAAACAACTTGTTGCACACCAATGCACCATACAGAATATCCTTTCAAATTACACCTTTATGATTCCATTACGAAACCCACATTGCTATATACTTCTCATATCTAGAGGTCAATCCTTCTTCCGTCCAACTAATACAAACTTGAGGGTCCAATAGATTATGTCATGCACAAGTCCTTGTAAAAGGATATTTACACAAGACATCATCTAAGCTATGTTTGGAATAGATCCTGTTACTACCTATATTGCATGGGTGTCCACCAAGTATTTTTGAAGATTTATGGGCATAAAAGAAACATGTAGCAACATTCTAGGCATTAATTTCTCAAATATTAGCAGCCCTATGTGTGTGAAATAGCAGCAACAAGTATGATCCCTCAAGTCGGGGAAAACCTGGGTGTGAAAGAAACCTTAATTCTCCATGATTGTGTATCTAGTCAACAATGAATAACATCATTTTTAAATCTAGGTTAATTTCAGCAGTAATAGGCCTAATTCACAATTCTGGGTTCAATTTGAGGATTAACTTCCAATTCTGAGAACCCATGCAGTAGTGTGTGATAAATAAGATTTAGAATCCATTTCTCTTCATATATGATATGTCACTTTGTAATCTTCATATTCCAAGAATTGTTGACTGCCGCTATATTCCAATCTAGTAATTACAAGTTGGAAATTAGTAATACTTTGGCTTAAAGAAGTAGCAGATACTAAGGTTGAAACATTATAATCACCCTCGTACATTTTGTAAACAATGCAAGACAATATTCATATTTGTTCTAGAAACATCCTACAACTATAAGTTGATGAAAGTGTTTGATGAAACCTATAATTATGTTTTCAATAACACTATGTTAAATATATGATTGGAGTAGGAACAAAATCAACTACAGGAAGATCAAAACCACTTGTTCGTTAAAATCCTTCAATCAAGTATATTACTCATAATGATACAAAAAGTGGTGTTTAGGGATTGAGAATATATTCTATGAAAATATAAACATAGTTTTAGTAAAACAATTTACAAGGAAACAAATCCATTCAATTCATCATTTAAGTTAAAGTTTAGTGGAAATTTACTTGGGGATCTTACACTCATCTCTTCTAGGTGAAGGCTCCAATGGAAACAATTTGGAAAGACAAATTGTAACTTATGTATATATGCAACTTGATAATTTCTTATTGCTAATGTTGAATGAAATTTTTTTGTACAAATAGTTTTCTATGTTATACTAATTCCATCGCTAAAAACTCCATGACATGAAATAAAGGGGTATTTATGTATGCTCTTGATAAGCTAAAAAGAAACTAAAAACTGCATGGAAATTCCCTTACACTGGAGGGTAATTACACAAGTATGCAAAAGAATTTACAGTTCAACTAACATTTCAAAGGAATATTTGAAGCTTCACAACTGAGTATCTTATAATGGCATCAATTTTGCTTGAGTTTCTTATATTCCTCCCAAATGATGAAAATGCAATCAAGGAAATCACATGCCTGTCTTTCTCAACGAAAATGACTGATGCTTCTTCTGAGTTTGACTTTATTCATAGTAGGCTTGTGTTAATTAAGTACATTGCTTTATTGTTTCTTCATATTTGTTGTGGGCAGCAAAATTTGTTTCTACTCAGTTCCCATATTAAGGTTTGCATGGGAAGTAAACCTTTAGAAATGAATCAAGGATTTATTGATGGCAGCATAAATAACATATTTTTAAGGTTTAGTCTTCACTTTGTTAACCTATAGGATATTATAGCATAAATTCCTCTTTGTTTATATTATATCCAACAAGTTTTTATTCATGGAGAATATATGTTATATAGCTATAGATTTGAACCTTTATTCCCATAAAGACACTAGGGACAAATGTTTTAGTCATGTTGTATTTTGTGTGCGTACAGATACCAGGTGTACAAGAAATAAATTGGTCTAGTTTCAAACTTGTGTACTTATGTTGGAACCCTACTTATGTGGACAAAGATGTTTATTTAGAGGATCTTGAGACTTTGGTGGTGACTCTTCATATTTTTCATCTTACTTGGGGTATATTGAGATCACATTATAGCTAGCACACAGCTTTAGAGAATCTAGTACAATCTTTGTTGTGAATTCTATTTTTTTAAATACATAGTAAACATCTCTATAGTGATGTACCGGTGTTGTTTTAGCAACATATAGACGTTTCTATAGTGATGAATCAGTGCTTATTCTCTTCTTAGTTGCGATAAATTGTCGTCGCTATAGTGACAATTAAACGTCTCTATAACGACGATAGATCGTTGCTCTAGTGACAGAAAAGGACTTAGGTGTTTCTTAGTTTCAACATACTTTTGTGACTATAGCAACACATTGACGTTTCTATTTCTACTGTTGGGGTCATTTACCAAACATCCACACTTAATTTGGTCAATTTGGCCTTGTTAAACCACTATCCTAAGTTTAATTGACTTAATCGGCATCAGATGAGCACACTATGACATCAGCATGAGCACACCCACGCCTACCTTCAATCAAGGAGGCCAACTAAGCCTTCACCTTCAATCAGGGATGTTAACTAGGCTTCCTCCTTCAATCAGGGAGGCTAACTAGGCTTCCTCCTTCACTCGGGGAGCCATTCTGGGGTGATATGAGTGTCATAAATGCACCTAATTGCTAACTGATTGTTATAATCAGTTAAGTTGAGTTGTGAAGGTGCATGTATTCATTATTTGATTATTTTTATTATTATTTATGAACTAGATTCAACTAGGGCGCCTCCAACCACTTTTGATGATTAGTTTGACTTCAGTTAACCTCATTAGGGTTCATTAGAGTTAATGATGAACTACCACTAGTTCATTGGCATGCAGTGGCATGTGTCTGAGCTACTTTTAGTTAGACTCAATAATCCATTGCACCGTGATACAGTTAGGACTCAGTTGAGTCAATCATGGCTTGATCAGTGGGTTAACTAGGTGTGTTTACTGTGGCTAAAATTCAGTTAAGCTACACCCATTCATTCAATTCGAATGACCTCCTTGAGAATTTGAATTGTCTTGGAATTCATGCACCTTACATGATCATTGTATTGTATTACTCATTCTTTATTGATTACACAGAGATGCTACTCCTATTGCAGCACCATTATGCCATTTTCATGCTTAATTGTCTGAAATCTCTTATGAGACTGTGTTTTAGTCCCTCTATTACTGTGACAAATTAATATGGTATCAGAGTTCATGGTGGGAGGAAGGTCAGATCTCTCAAAAACATGGTTTTTGACAAATCTTGCATGAAAAATTGAGCAAAAGCTCAAAATTCCAGCATTGCACTAGAAGCAAAGGCTTACCACTTAATACCCCAAGTTAAGGAATTGTTGATCAATATTGCTTGATCAATTATGTTGGGTGTGATGAAAGCCTAAAATTTGCAGGATGTTCGACCTTACGGTGCCCCTTTTGTTGTGATTTACAGGTTTTAACAGGTGAAAATCATTCACTACAGTAGTTTGAGATGGCTTCTTCCATCGAACTCTTGACTCCATTCATGGAAAGGAGATATGGAGATCTAGCTACATGCCAGAGGACTCTACCGAGTCACTATGGACACAGAAGAAGAGCATACTCATGTGATGGATAAAGCTAGATTCTTGAACAAGAAAGATGAAGCATTTGGTTTCTTATGCCTCTCTATTTCCAAGGATCTTCTTTTCCACATCTCAAGATTGAAGATTCCAAAGGAAATTTTGAACAAATTGGATGCCCTCTATGGAAAATAGGATGATTTGAAATTTTATCATCTTGAAAATGAGTTGATGTCTTTCCAACCTTCCAATTTTGAGACCTTAAATGATTTTTTCACAAAGCTCAAGCATATTGTCTTACTGTTGAAGCAGTGTAAGGTTGAGAACGAGGATGATCAGCTCATCCTTGACATTCTATCCAAAATTGGAGCTGATTTTTTTTTTTGTCTCTACATTCCGTGTGTGGAATCTCACAACCCCTGGATGGAAAATTCCTTCACTCAATGCCTTCATTGAGTCCCTAACAAGTGAACATGATAATCTTGTCCAGATGGGGATCATCATCTCCTCCCATGATCAAGCCCTCTATGCTTTGGGGACCAAATATATGAAGGGTAAAGGAAAGCAACAGAAGAACCCAAATACCAAATTTGAAGCTCCTAAGCCTAAAATTCAAAACCAGCAGCATGAAGAGCCATCAGGCTGGAAGAAGAGAAAAAACAAAGGGCATCATGGAAAGGAAAAAGTCAAGTGTTAGTACTATGGGAAGGGCTTCCACCCTAAACATGCCTTTATGAAAAAGAAACTTGATGAAGCTACTTATCTTCTTGAGAAAAATCACATCAATCTTTCGGAAATCTTTCGGAGGAGAGATCAGCAAGATCGAGAACCACAACATGAAAGAGGTCATGCTCTCATGGCAAGCACTTTGAATTCCAATGCTTGTTTGATAAATTCTGGAGCTTCGAATCACATGATGGCTAACAGAGACTCCTTCTCATATTTGGAGACCAAAAAAACCATTCCCATTGACATGGGATATGACTCCACAATCATATCCGAAGGACAAGGTATTGTAAATATTGAGCATGGCTGTTTTTCCAATGTTTTTTATGTACCATCTCTTGATCAAACCTCCTAAGTGTTTATAAAATGACGCATACGGGAGTTCCCAAGAGAGTCTCATTTATCCCATATGATGTAGATATCACAGAACTTGCATCCATAAAACTTGTAGCAAAGGGCCTTGCAAACCATCATGCAAAAGCCTATGAGTTCTCCCATTTTGTGGCGAATCCAAATCCTACCGCATTAATAACTCATGGAAATGAGGTTAGTAGACTATGGCATGAGAGGTTAGGCCACCTAAAATTCAAGTACTTGTAGCAATTATAGAATAATTCCATGCTTGAAGGCCTCCCGGTCATCAAAGCTACCACCGGAATTTGCAAGGGCTGTGTTGTTGGAAAGCACCCTGAGCATAAGTTTGATCAAGGGAAGGAAAGCCAAGCATCATGCATCTTGGGGATGATACATTCTGATATCAGTGGACACATTCCTACCACATATATGAATGGATAAAGGTACATTCTCACTTTCATAGATGACTTTTCCAAATACACATGGGTCTTTTTTATCAAAAAGAAGTCGGAAGTCTTGGAAAAATTTACTGATTTGAAGGCACTGATCGAGAATGCATCTGGAAAAAAGATAAATATTTTGAGATATGATAATGGAAGGGAATATATCATTAATTATTTTCTACATATATGTTCCCAAAGTGATATTTAGATCCAACATTCAGTCCCCTACACTCCCCAGCAGAACGATGTAGTGGAGAGAAAGAATCGGTCTCTCAAGGAGATGACCACTTGCATGCTAGAAGCAAAGAAGTTGGCTGAAAATTTATGGGATGAAGCCATGAATTCTACAGAATGAATTCATAATAGAGTGATACACTCATATATGAAAGGAAATACCCCTTTTGAATCCTACTTCGGACACAAGTCGGATGTGTCAAATCTCAGGGTGTTTGGGTCAACTGCATGGGCCCAAATTCCACATGATAAAAGGAGGGCTTTGCAACCGCAAAGAATCAAATTTTTGTTTATTGGATATCCTAATGAATATAATGGTTTCAATATGATGGATATCAAAACAAAACAAATAATCATATAAAGGAGTTTCCTGTTCAATGAGCCTCTTCAAGAGGTAGAACTAGTGAAGGAGAAAACTGCTAAATTTCCTTCCTATTCTACTGAATATTTGGATGATGGAATTGGGGGTGATGAACCTGATTTAGATCCTATAATTTATGATATTATTGAATATAAAACATCATATTCCAAATAAAAACCTGAAGTACAAAATCATCTCCCAACTTGGGCCAAACAGACACTCTCCTCCGCGGGTGAAAACATTGGAAATCCGGATGATCCAAGAACCCAGTCTGATTTCCAAAGAGCAGGTATTGAGATCTCTTGTCCTGATTATTTGCTATAAAAATATTTTTATTTCATGATAATTTCATATCCTCATTCTTACTACCATGCTCTAAAATATCCGAGATGGCAAGCTTCCATGGACGAAGAGATGAATTCTCTTCAGAAAAATACTACTTGGGAGCTAGTTTATCTTCCCCCAGGGAGGAAATTGGTTCAATGCAAGTGGGTGTTTTGGAATAATTTTGATTCTGATATCATAACCTGAAAATATAAGGAAATTATGGCATAAAAATGTTTCTCCTAAGTCCAAGGAGTGGTCCACCATGAGACTTTTGCACCGGTTGCAAAAATGGACTCCATCCGCCTAGTTTTGGCAATTTTTGCATCTAAGCACTGGGAAGTGCATCATATGGATGTTAAGTATGCATTTATACATGGATATATTCATGCGAATATATACATGAAGTATCCTGATATATATATTTCTGATTCATCTTTGGTTTTCAAACTAAAGAAGTCACTATACGGGTTAAAACAGGCCCCAAGAGAGTGGTATTCCAAGATAGATGCCTTCCTTCTCTCACAAATCTTCAAAAGGTGTAAATCAGATCCAAATGTGTATATAAAGAAGTATGATGGTAATTTTATTATTATTTTTTTATATGTTGATGAATTACTGATTACAGGTAGCACAATTGCTTCTATTTCAGTCATAAAAACTGCCCTCCACAATGCATTTGAAATGAGCGATTTGGGGCTCTTGAAGCAATTTCTAGGGATCGAAATTGAGAAAAATATTGATGGGATAATGGTCACTCAGTAAAAATAAATATCAGACCTGTTATTTAATTTTAACATGTCTGAATTTAAGGCTTCTCCATTCCCTTTCCTTTCAGGGATCAACCTTGAAGAAGGAAAAAGCACACCTGCCATGGACTGCGCTATTTATCGACAACTGATTGGTAGCTTGCTTTACTTGACTCATTATCAGCCTGATATATGTTATGATGTGAATTATTTGTCAAGATACATGCATAAACCTCATTATCATCATTGGAAGGAATCCAAGAGGATCCTCTAGTATATTCAGGGAACCAAGACCTATGACATTCACTATGCTGCAGACTTCGAGCTAGAGTTGGTTGGTTACACATATTATGATTGGGAGGTTGATTCTTTTGATCAGAATTATACTTCCATATATGTCTTCATGTTTTGTGGTGGCCCCATTCACTGGTCTAGCAAAATGCAGGCCACCATAGCATTGTCTTCAGTAGAGGCCAAGTACCAAGGAGCGGTGAATGCTTGCATCCAAGCTGTTTGGTTGCAAGGCATACATTCAAAGTTTGATCTTGGTATTAATTTTTCCACTGTCCTCTTTTGTGACAATAAAAGTGCTATTAAGATATCCATAGATCCAGTTACTAGGCAGAGGACCAAGCATGTAGAGATACACATGCACTATATCAGGGAATTGGTGCATGACAGGACCATCATTCTGCAATACTGCCCTACTGATGAGCATATTGCAAACATCTTCACCAAGAGATTTTTAGAAAATAAGTTCACTTACCTCCATTCACTATTGGGGGTGAATTCATCAGGGTGATCAGACTACTTTCAGTGTTCAGCTTGAGGAGGGTTTTTTCCCACTGGGTTTTCCCTCTTTCCTCACTTAGATTTTTTTTTACCATTGTTTGAGTTACATTATTGTACAAGGTAACCTATGGCCTTTGTTGCTGGGGCACTAGAATTTCATGCATTTTCTTTTTACTCCTCCTGAGTATAGATTAAGGGGGGGTGTTGGAGTCATTTACCCAACATGCACACTTAATTTGGTCAATTTGGCATTGTTAAACCAATATCCTAAGTTTAATTGATTTAACCGGCATCAGATGAGCACACTATGACATCAGTATGAGCACACCCATGCCTACCTTCAATCAAGGAGGCCAACTAAGCCTTAACCTTCAATGAGGGAGGTTAACTAGGCTTCCTCCTTTAATCAGGGAGGCTAACTGGGCTTACTCCTTTAATCGGGGAGCCATTCTGGGGTGATCTGAGTGTCATAAATGCACCTAATTTCTAACTAATTGTTAAAATCAGTTAATCTAAGTTTTGAAGGTGCCTCCATTCATTATTTGATTATTTTTATTATTATTTATGAATGGGAGCCAACTAGGGCACCTCCAACCACTTCTGATGACTAGTTTGACTTCAGTTAAACTCATCGGGGTTCATTGGAGTTAATGATGCGCTACCACTAGTTGATTGGCATGCAGTGACATGAGTCTGAGCTACTTTAAGTTAGACTCAGTAATCCATTGCACTCCGATACAGTTAGGACTCAGTTGATTCAATCATGGCTTGATTAGTGGGTTAACTAGGTGTGTTTATTGTGGCTGACATTCAGTTAAGCTACACCCATTCATTCAATTCGAATGACCTCCTTGGGAATTCTAATCGTATTGGAATTCATGCACCTTGCATGATCATTGTATTGTATTACTCATTCTTTATTGATTATATAGAGCTTCTACTCCTATTACAGTACCATTATGCCATTTTCATGCTTAATTGTCTGAAATCTCTTATGAGACTGTGTTTTAGTCCCTAGATTACTGTGACAGATTAATATCGACAATTGTACATCTCTATAGAGATGAGTATACGTCACTCTAGTGATGCAATATGACTCAGTCACTTAATTTTTCCACAATATTTCATCACTATAGCGACTCCAAGACATTTCTCTAGAAACACATTGATAGGAGTATAGTTTCTATAGCGACGCAAATGATTTAGTCGTTTGATTTTTCCAGAATCTTTCGTCACTATAGCGACTCCAAGAACTTTCTCTAGAGGCATTCTGTCGCTATAGTGACGCGTATAGGTTTTGGAAGCAAAGGCCACAATCACCACTTATCATCTCTGTTATGTCTCTATAGCGACAAAATATTCAAAGCGTGGCTACTGCGACGATAAGTTTTCCATAAAAATCTGGGCTCCTATTCGTCGCTATAGCGATGATTAGCCATGGGAAAAATGTTCACATGTAATAGTGTGTGATCGATTTAATGATTTTATGCAATGAAAGGAAATGATGTTGATAATATGGACCAGCTACTAATTAAATGTAGATATTGTTATGAATGTATGTTTGCAAAGTACTAACTCACAAGGAACATGGGCTATGTAATAGTCGGATACGTGATATAAAGTGTGATGTAGTACAAATTTTGAAGAGATCCTTAATTACCAAAGTGATGATATGATGACACATTCCAATAATATCGATAGCAGCAAAAAATCGTTTTGATAGGGTATAGACCTATTATGTTGAGAGGGATGGATGTATTTTCCACCCTATGTCACTATGATACTCGAGGTCGTGGGAGGGTTGTGATGAGAGACGGTCCCCAATTTGTTGCGATGACAATGGATGGATTCCTTCTAGGAGAGGCTAGTTCCACTAGTTAGCTGATGCTACCGCTCTTAGGTTCTATGTGGTTAGGTCAGTATAGCTAGAACCCATTTTTGTACTAGCAGCGGAAGGAAAGGGAGGATGCAGACATAGATTAGGTGGGAGGATATGTTAGCTAGTGTTGTTGAGGTTTGGGTGCTCCTTGATCTTGATTTGGTTGTAGTAGGTACCATTCCACATGCTTGATTTATTAAACTAATATAAACACAAAGATAAGCATATGAATCTTAAAGGGTTAATGATTAAAATAGTTGGGGATGCTAAATAATTATGTTATATTTATGTGTGTTCTACTTACATGAATAAATATTATTATTAACTAGCAGGTATTCCTAGGAGAGACGATGTTTCCTTATAGTACATTTATGACCTGTGCATATGCTAGCCACACATGCACACATTGCACATGTAAGATAGTAGTGATATACAAATACATAACATGTCGAATAATCATATAAGTCGTAGTAGGAAAATAGGATAGTTATGCATTGATCAAATTCATATAATGGAGGTTCAATTTTTAGGGCATGTGTAAGAATAAGTCAATGAATCTATTTGTTAATTGAATGTGGACATCCCAATAAGCAATTAAGAGAAGTGCCATCAATATGAAGTATCATTGATAAGAATTAACTTGAGAAATTTGTATGGTTTAACTATTAATCATGATTAATTAAACGAGTAAATGTACCTTGATTGTGAAGAAAAGTGTACTAGATTAGTGCCAGGTTACTTAGAAATTAAACAAATAAATGTTGATATTATTATTTTATTATTATTATTATTATTATTATTATTATTATTATTATTATATTCTTACTATTATTAATTATGATAAGTAATAATTGGTATTATTACTATTATTACTATTATTATTATTATTATTATTATTATTATTATTATGTTACTATTAAACTAAAATAATTGTCCATTACAAAATCCATAAACGAATCTGTCAAAATGCCTAATTACTAGGTTAATATTATAAAAATGATTGAACAAAAACCTTGTAAAAATATTATTAATTTATTTAATGTACCATGTAAGTCAAGATAGGATTCATTAAAATAAATAAATAAGTACTTCCATGTCAGACAAAGAATCCAAAGTTAGATTTTATAAATTATTTAAACTACCACTTCAATTTACGAAAAGTTTATGTGATAACTATTTAATTATTATTCTATTCAACATATTAAAAAAAGGATAAGGATAATAATGGATCCAAAGTCTCAATAAGGTCCTAAATTGGACAATTCGAGAATACTTAAATCATGTACATTCCATCCTTTAAATAAAACTTAACTAGACTTAATACCATTTAACTGCTCGAGAAAGAAGTACAAAATAAACAATATTTTATTATGAATTAGATGATAAAAATAGGTCATTGAAATGAATGCTTGGGGGAAAGGTGGTGGAATAAGGGGAAAGGAAAAGGAAGGTGGAAGAAGGTATATAGAGAGGATTTTGAGGGGTTTGGGGGGATGGTTATTTTGGGGAAGCTTACTGGAGGAAAGTAGAGGAAGTGTTGTAACAAATGACAGAAGAAAAATATTGAGGAGAGGGTTAACTCAAGGATCAAAACTATGTTAGAAAGGAAAGGAAGTTTCTTTGGGGATTATTGGTATGTGATCTCAGGGGCTAGGAAACCCATTGCTTTCTTAGGGCTAGGACGATAAGAGTTGGTAGACAAGGTGGTTCATCCAGTTTTTGTAACAAAGGCTTGGATTGAGTAAGGTTATGGGAGTAAGAGGGACTAACTGCAAATTCCATAAGTCCAGGTATTCTTCTGGTTATATCATCGTTTATTAATTAATTTGTTTTATTGGTTAAATGCTTAAAATATTGTATAAGTAAATATGCTTGGGAAATTGGTAGAGGTATATCTAGTGTAAAGAGATTAATGACATAATTATGAAAATTTTAAATTGTTAGTATTTCCCATGTAAGAAACTTAAATCATTTTAAATACTAGGTACTGTTAAATTCCTAGAAAATATTGGGTTGGAATAGAGGTAAACAAGCAGATACAAGAACATAGAAATGATAGAAACATCAAAAGATCCTTTATTTTATTTGAAATTTATTAAAATAAACTAGTGATTATAGAAGAGATCTTAGATAAATATGACTCAAATCTCTACCGGACAGGCATATCATTACAACAACCTTTGGGATAAGGCCCAACACCCTCTTGAAAAAGAAGCTGCACAATATGCTGGTGAACCCAAAGTTCTTTGCCCAACCAAGTTTAGACTCTGTCAGTCGATGCTTCATATTGCCTAGCAAAGATGTTCTCTAGTCATAAGTGGTGAGTCTCATACACTCCAATACATAGAACATGAGAGGCTGACAATCCTGTTGCAAAGCAGTCGAACCTGATATCCTCATTAAGAGTAGGATGATGAACTTTAGACTTAGGCTCTAGATGGCCAAGATAGCGACTTGAATTCCCACTTTTTGTGTGTTAGGAAGGAAATAAGTGGGAATTTACTCATCGATAGTCATTCCCCCACCAGACCCATGAGCCTTGAAAGATAATTCGGTGAGAAAATATATATCATCCACCTCTTCTGATAAAGGTTGAATGCCTCTATGTCTAGATCCCAATAATTGATTAGCATTTGGAATATTTCAGTTGTGCCCTCATACTCCCAAGCTTCCAAAACGTATAAATCCCACACCTTTGTAATGCTTGTTGGGTGGGAAAATTACCATGAACATGGATAATTTTAGGGGATACATATAGACTAGGGGCTATATTAAGGGGGTTAAAAAAAATTAGTGGCCTATTTTATTATATGGAAAGGGTTTTCTCAGCTAAATATATATTCTCCCAATATTTATTAGAAAAATAAATAAATCCAAAATGAGCATCCTCTGGTATATTAATGAGGAAAATGGAAAAACAAGTTTCTCCCTAGCAAAATTTCCCTTCAACCATCTTTCACCCCCAATTTCTATAGAAAATGTCATGAAATCACTCATTTGCCCCTAATTTTTAGTAAAGGAGGCTCCCAAGGATTATTTCTCCCTCCATTTTCCTTGTAATTCGGGCATATGGTTTCATTCACCTGTATTTTTAGTCAATTTCATGTGATACCTTCTTTGATCCCTTGATTTCTAGTATTGGAGTAAAAATCAGGGGCTATTTTGTTCTATGTAAATTCTATAGTGATTCATGGTTCAGCCACATCAAATTGCATTTACAGGGTGAAGGTTCTAGTTGATGTGATTCCACTTTTCATTCTTAGTTTTTTTTACATTTTAATCTTTGCATAACATCTCCATTGCCAAAAGCTCAAGCGTTGAAGGGGCCTGTTGGACATGCAATTTATCAAAGAATACAAACTCATGTCATGTTTTTAATCCAATAATTAATGTGGTATTCATTTTATAATGATTTTTATGCTTTTTATCCACAGTTACAATAGATTATTATATTGTAAATTTACCTTTTATATTGATCTTTTATCATGGATGCTTTTTTAGGCTTGTTAAATTCTAGGGCACTCTCGATTCAGTGAAATATTCACCAAGATTTTACAATATCTTTAATTCAGTGAAATATTCTCCAATATTTTACAATATTCTATAATAGAATGAAATATTTTCCATATATATATATATATATATATATATNAAAATTATCCCTAGCATGAACTAACCTATCAACATCATTGTACTCTTGTTCCATCCTCTCGGTCACTATATTGCAAAGGAGAGGGAGTGTTGTTAGTCAACCACTTAAAAAAAACCTCATTCATGGCATTGTATGTGAGTCACATTGTGAAACGTCGTGTGGCCATGTGGACAGGATTTACTTTTCCTAAATGGACCTACCATACAAATGCACTGATGATGTATCACTTGCATGGTCTGACATTAGAGGAAATTCCACCTCAAAATGGGCCTCCTAAAAAAAATTAATAAAATAATAGTTAAAATAATAAAATAATATTTATTAATTTTGGAGGAAGAAAAGAAAAAACTATTTTTTGTTTGTTTGTATTTTTGACATATCTCCCTGTGTTTTTACTCAAATTTTGATCGGGACATCTCGTTGGATGTGGAATTAAATTCTGCATCCAACGAGTACCCACTCAGCATACTTTTGACGGACCTTGCTACCCCAAAAACAAGAAATAGCTGAAAAAAATGTGATGATGATGTCATCATCACGTTTTTTCAGGTATTTCTTGTTTTTCAGGTAGCGGGGTCTGTAAAAAGTATGCCGAGTGGGTACTTGTTGGATGTGGAATTTAATTCCGCATCCAACGAGCTCTCCCGATCAAAATTTGAGTAAAAAATGGGGAGATATGCCGAATATACAAACAAAAAAGTAGTTTTTTTTATGATACCTATCCCCAAATTTATATTAAAAAAGTGTTTATGACCTCTACATTATTTCAAATTTAAAGTAATTTCATTGGCTAACACATGATGACATGGAATTTGAGTTAAAGTTAAAAGGCCCATTTTGAGTTGAAATTTCCTCTAATGATTACCCAATTTCTGTGATAAAAAACTACAAAATTAACCATTGAAATGATCAAATAGGATGAGAGTACTTACTTGGTCAATACGGCTTGTGATTTCATCCATTGTAGCTCCTGGAATCGATGTTTGAATATCAAGGGTGAAAGAGGACTTACAAGCACTATTTTGGGTAAAAAATGAAATGGTATGGTAAATGTCAAATTTTTACTATTTATAGAAATTTTTACCCACTCGTATATAGTTTTCACCCTATTTTTAAACTCTATGGGATAACACTATTATTTAAAGGTCATTTTTTATGCATTTTTTTCATGCCTTAGTGGATTTCATTATTTTTTAGAATATTTGTGCCTTTGTTAGGTATACACTGTTACTAGCATATAGGGTAGGACTTCATTCCACTTGCATTATTGCATTTCCCTATGACCATGTTTCATTAACCTTAGGTGTGAACCCGCTTTTTATTGACACAAAACCTTCCAACTGCTTCTAGGAGTGTCGTTATTTAAGCGATCGTGCTTCCCGACCATGGGTACCCTATTTAGAACACCTTTTTTCATTTGGTACCCATTTCGAAGCTCCTCCCTACGTCTAGGAGTCCCTTGTAGTCCTGTAATGTCTTTAAGTGGAAACCTCATGTTCCTTCTTATATTTTATGCTATCCATTTTCCACAGGGACTCCCCTTTCATATCAAGTTGTAAATGCATGTCATTAATTTTCTTTTCTTATTGATCCCAATGTTGGATCCCCACTTCAATGTTATAATACAAAATTTCCTGAAAGTGTCTCAATCCTAGCCAAGCATAGCCTATTATTCATCCTTTTCAACTTAATTACTTTTCACCCTAGAGGAAACATCCCCCTGAGTGTCCTTATATTGCACACACTTCCTTGCATTGAGCATAGGTATGGTCCACTACTTGGAACTAGTTTTCTTTCCCGCGACACTAGTTTCCTCTCTGTTGTACTATAAGCATATTTTATTCTTTTTCAAGATTTCACAATATGAAAAGACCAAAAAACATAAAAACATAAAAATACGGATGGGAAATGATATCATCTTATGTTGTTAGTTGTCATGTCGCCTTTGAAAACAACACAATTTATGATTCTATCCATCATAGGTCAGGTTTTTAGTGTGTCCTTAGAAATTTGTACTCATTATTCAAAGCTTTCTCCACTGACTGGTTAATCTTCCAACCCCTATGGAGCCTCTGTTGATGCCCCATATGTCACAGAGTTACATTACAATTCACTCTTGAGTCTATGTTTCCTTATTCAATCCATTTTCCATTATGCTCTTGTTGAAAGGAAGTCTATAGCCTAAGTCTGGAAGTCCTCATATATCTTGAATTTTCATGTCATTCATCCTGGTATTATATGGGTTTGTTGTCCTACCTAGAACCTTAGGCCTACTTTCATCATTGGTAGGTGACTTTGAACTCAAAAGATGACACCTCATCATTGACCACTCACTTAGTGGTTTCCCTTTTGCTCGATGGCAAGAAATATATTCACACATAGGGATTCATGTATTGGATTCCATTAAACCCTATTGGTGGTTTCCTCACCTTTGTTAGTATTTTTCATTATTGGTTTCTATTCAGAGGTTCTCTTTCCCATGCTACCTACATCTGGTATGTGTGAGAGACACACATTGTTATTAGTTTGTGCACATCATGTTCGTATAATTTCTTCTAAATCATCCATCCTAGTTGTGTACTTCATGTTTGTTGATGGGGTATGCCCTAATCCCCTCCTTCCAGTGGATTCCATTCCATCGACTTCATATCATCTATTTTGGAATCAGTATCTAGAGTCAGTTGAGTACCTTGAGACTTGCAGTCATCAATGGCAAGTCTTCTTGTAATCGACGGTTGGGAATACATCAATGTCTTGTGATTGATGGATTCTTTAATTCTTTGACCTCAATACATTTATTCACACTTATTGAATGTACTCGGTACCTTGACACCCATTTTCATCATCGGTGGTTTGTCTCACATTTGTTAACGGTATACCTTAATGACAAGTAATCAAACAATGTTTCATCATGTTTGAATCCAACACCCTTAATCACATGATGGGACATGTACCATCAACATTTTGCATTGAATACCTCATACTATGGTGGAATTCTCATATATTATACTATCTTGATCGTGGCAGTACCTATGGGACCCCGATTCTCATGCTTGAGGAGTGTGTACTACACTATGTACTAGATGTCTTCATTCAATATGGAGATCAGACTCCACTATGTATTGTACATGCTTGTGACCACATGACATATGCCAATTATTCTTATTCATTCCCATTGTATGTATATGTACCTGGGACTGTTGTATATACTTCAGATATGTAATCATGTATTCATAGGCATTATTGCATTATGTGGATGAGTGGTTATTTCTTTTGGTTGGGTATTCACTACTCCAATTCTGGGATTGATAATATATTTAGGCCATCGTGATATTATCTCTGACCTCACACATTAGGGTTAATAAGTTATAACATTATTTTCCACACCTAATGTATCATGCCTTGATGGATTACGGATAGGATTATTAATCCTCCCTTGGTCAAATGTCTATTAGATTAATTTAGCCTAACTTATGAACCTTAATTAATTATTTGGGTCCACTAGTACCACTGGGTCCACTTGGCCTAATGGGGCCACATGTACCAATTACTAGAGTGTGGGGAACATTGTTAGAGGTTAATTTCCACTTACTGCATGTACATGCATCAGTTTGGGCACCTTCTAGACCAATCCTTACATTTTAGGAGCCACGGGGAGTCCTGTCACCAACCTCCTTCAGTTAGTTGGAGTTGGAACTAGTTAGTCTTAGTTATCCCCTAGTTACTTTAAGTTAGTTCACAATTAGTTAGATAGCACTAGTTATGCATGGCTGCATGTAGAGTAGGGGCCTTTTCCCACCTACAACACTCAGTTGCACTGAGTTAACTAGATATCTCTGATTGATTGATTTGTTGGACATCTTGGAGTTGATCTGTTGGAATCTGATATTGATTAAGACACCATGAGCTAGATGATTAGTTAGATACAGTTAGATCCAGTGGATAGATTCAAATTTCTACCAAATGCATTTCAATTCTTTTCCTATGTAAACTATTGTAACACCATATTTTGTTATTATGAATTATACTGTAAATTCCTGAGCAATACTTGTTTGTTTCCTATGTGGTTTGTTTTGTTCAGTCTATATCTTCATTCTCCATTTACTGCAAACATTATTATAAATATATGCTTGAAGATCCAAATTTAATTCAAATTCTAATATGGTATCATATCCTTCTCAGGTAGGTTTAATGCTTGTTTCTCCCCACTGAACATCAGAAGCAGCTGGGTTTCCACAGAAGTCCCCTATGATGATTTGCTAGCCCTTAATTTATTTAGAGCAGTGGAGAGGGCATTACAGGCCCTGAAAATATGTTCATGTCAAGAGTAAAATCATGATTCTAACATAGTTCAAATATTTTTATTTTGGTAGTGATTTTTTGCAGGTTCAACTTCATATGGATTTGATATTATCAGTTCCTCTTCTTACTCCATCCACAAGATATTTAGAATGGAAGTTGAAGATGATTGCATCTCTAAAGAGACAAGGTCTCTATGAGGTATATATTGGACTTGGTAAAGAGTCTTATGAATATGATAATGACTGGCTAAATGATGGTGATAGAGGTTATGGAGCAATATGTGGGACTTTTTCTCCAAGCTTGCTTATAGAGCTTATTGAGTTTGCAGATTACCCAAAGGATCTCTGGATAGAACTGGATACAATATTTGGGAAGCACAATGATGATTGCTATAGCAATTTGGGGAGAAAATTCAGAAACACAAGAGTTCTTTACTCAAAATTCTTGGCCTTTACTCTCTCTGATGAAGTTGTTCAAGATGAAGAAGAAGCAGAATCTTCCTCACAATCAATTCGAATTGAAGAAAGTCTCCTTGGAGGGACTCCTTCTCCTGCTACTCCAGAAGTGTATCAGATCTCTGATATCTCATATCCTCACATGGCTGATCGATAAGAATAAATTCAAATCTTTGTTATTGAATAAAATCTCTCCTTCCTTTATATGCAATAATTCTCCAGGGATTCTTATATTATAAATTATGTGCATAGTTTACCAGTGATTTCTCCAAGAAAGGGACATGAATTTGATTTCTCTGTCTCTAATGATGTTGATGGTGTGAAAATAATTAATTCTTTGGATATTTTGGAAATAATATCATATTTTAGGAGTGATCCGTTCACTCTCATTGATATATAGCTTCCAACAAATTCCTACATGATTGCATGCACCAATACTTAGGGTTTTGAAGAAGGAGAAAACTAGGCATCTACCATCTTGGTGGAGCACACTCTTGGATATGATATGGAATTTATTGGATCTGATATGATCTTATTTGTATCTGATATGATATTACTTGGTTCTAGGGTTCAATATATTTCAGTACTGCTTGTAGTTGTTCTCATCATTTTTGGTGTGAAGAAACAAGTACCAAAAATCTCTTTCAAAAGTTCTGCTGAGGATTTGATGTCAGTTTCTCTCATGAGTTTGCTGATATTATATTTTGTAAATATTTGGATATTTTGAAAATAATTTCATATTGTAGGAGTGATTAAAACACTCTCATTTTTCTTTAGCTTCCAACAAATTCCTACATGATTGCATGCACCAATATTCCAAATTTTGAAGAAGGAGAAAATTGTGCATCTACCATCTCGGTGGAGAAAACTATTCGATATCATATAAAATTTATTGGATCTGATATGATATTATTTGGATATGATATAATATTAATTTTTTCAATATTTCAGGTCCATGAGCTTGTAGCTATTCTCATTAATTTTGGTGTGAAGAAACAAGTACCGCAAGTCTCCTTCAAAATAGTTGTTGGGGATTTGATTTCATTCCACACTTTTGGATATGATATGGAATTATTTGGATCCAATATGATCTCATTTAGATATTATATTATATTAATTGGTTCAATATTTTAGTTTCATGATATTTTAGTACTGCTTGTAGCTGGTTTTATCAAATTTGGTGTGACAAATCAAGTACCGTAAGTCTCCTTCAAAATTGTTGCTGCGGATTTGATTTCACTTCACATTTTTGGATATGATATGAACCTATTTAGATCTGATTTATTTTTGGATATGATAATATTTTGTTCAGTTTTTAAGATTCAATAGCTTACAATATTTCTTGTAACAGGTTTCATCAATTTTGGTGTGACAAATCAAGCACCTCAAGTCTCCTTCAATTTTGTTGTTGAGGATTTGATGTTAGTTTTCTCTTATGAGTTTGCTAATATTAGATTTTGTGAAATATTGGTTATTTATAAATATATATCATATTATGGAGCTCAATCATTCACTCTCCATAGTTCCAGGGCTTCTCTACCTACCTTTTTTATCACATGCTCATCTACTCACAGAACTAGTAAAGTTGGAGACATTCTGCATCCGCCTAGACACTTGCTCTTAACACTTGGGGATGATTTTTACTCACATGGATTGATGTTCAAGGATTCCATATATAATTTTATTGGGTGTTCCTCACATTGTTAAAATTCTCAAGAACTTTTTCTCTCTCTTCAGTTGATTTCAGCTGCTCTACATGGGTTTGGTTTTCACCGTGTAACTATTTATATTTCTGATTCAATTGAGTACATTATTCTTCTTCCAAAGAGGAATATTCCTACAGACATAAGAAATTTGTTTGTATTCATTGGTTCACCTTCATGGAAGAAACAAGATACTGCTGTTGCATAGTGCTGCAAATAGCAGAAAAAATTTTCACAAGTTTTTTCAAAATTTGTGTTTCTACTTATTTTGAG
>LPNX010947934.1:88130-133331 GCA_001517045.1 Pseudotsuga menziesii
AGCCTAATGGGGACACATATACCAGTTACTAGAGAATGGGGAAAACTAATAGAGGTTGACTTCCACTTACTGCATGTACATGCATCAGTTTGGGCACCTCCTAGACCAATCCCTACATTTTAGGAGCCACTGGGAGTCTCAGCACCAACCTCCTTCAGTTAGTTGGAGTTGCAACTAGTTAGTCTTAGTTAGCCCCCAATAACTTTCAGTTATTTCACAATCAATTATCTAGTGCTATTTATGCACGACTAATGCATGGCTACATGGGGAGTAGGCGCATTTTCCCACCTACCACACTCAATTTCACAGAGTTAACTAGCTATCACTGATTAATTGAGTTGTTGGACATATGAAAGTTTATCTGTTGGACTCCAATATTGATTGAGACACCATGATTTAGATGATCAATTAGATATAGTCATATCTAGTGGATATATTTGAATGGCTACCTAATGCATTTGAACTCTTTTCCTATGTAAACTATTGTAACACCAAATTTTATTATTGTGAATTATACTGTAAATTATGGAGCAATACTTGTCTGTTTCCTGTGTGGTTTTTTTTGTTTAGTCTGTATCTCCATTCTCCATTTACTGCAAAAATTATTAGAACTATCTGCTTGAATATATAAATGGAATTCAAATTCTAATACTTACCTTGTCCCTCTAAATACTGACGATACCCCCCTTGATTAGTATATCCCTAATGCTTTAGTGAAAACTTAAAAAGGTCATTTTTTATACATGCAAGTGAAAAGCTATTCAGCTCATGTGCACACAGCCTGCTCCATTATAACCCATTCACATCAAGTTTTGTGCTAAAAAATAAAATAAAAAATTCAAGTTTTCCCATGCCAAATCACGGTGGTTACGATCCGTGACCTTCCATATGCTAGAAAGCGTTCCAATTCAACCCTCCATTTCCCATTTGATGGCTATATATTAATCGATTGTGAAGCATTGGAGGAGGAGAAACTTTGAGAGTAATAAAAGTATAGCAAAATTCCCCCCCATTGTAATTTCCTTGAGTTTGCATCCCTCTAACCTTGTTGATTGAGCCATTTATGTTCATCTCCCAGACTCTCCATTATCTTTGTGATATTTCCTTTGCATGGAGGATTGAAGTGTTGGAGATGAGGTGGAGGAACTTGGTTTCTCAATTTCGACGAGTTGCCAATAGAGGTTTTTTTAACTTTTTAACTTTTGTTCTTAATTAATAGTAATACTCTTTTATCATCCAAATTCATGTGCAAATGTGATATTTATTTACATGGGTATATTTTCTTTATACATGTTCAATGGATTATGCTAGAGTAGATGCTAACATTTTACATATATATTATTCTTGGATACATTTGTTGTTGAGGACAAGATATAGGTTGAAACCATTGGGTCAAAATCTCAACGTGTTGATGTAATTGTAACTTCAGAATGTATTCACTTGTATTTCTTATGTATTGTAACCCGATGTTTATTACAGGATGTATTTGTAATGTACTTGAGTCATGCCATGCCCTGATGTTCCTATCGAGAGTTTCTATAATGTAAACAAGTCATTTCAAGTCAAGATAGGTAACCCTCCTATTGTCTAAGGGTTAAAGTCCCCGCAATTTTGGGGCACTAGGGTTATTAAACTCACCTAGTCAATTCGGCCCTAGTTGGGTTTAGTAAAGTCAAGAATTAGTATAAATAGAGAGATATCCTCTCTATTTATCACACACTCACTCACACTCAGTTGTAGTGCATAGCTGAGGAAGAGGAAGACATTGGGGCAAGGAAGAAAGAAGGTTACTACTGTTGGGAGATCATCTTAATGTTTTGGGTTTTACTTTTGGTGTTGATTCTATCTCTGAGGAAGTTGTGGGGTTTTCTCCATTTATGGTTTCCCCAAGGAAAAACACTGTGTTCATTGTCTCTTTTGTTTTATTGTTGTGCTTGTTATTCTCTCAGTTAAAGATCCTAACATAATGCTAGCTTAATGTTAAAAATCTAACATGGTATCTGAGCTAACCTGAGAAAAAGACACTGTGCAGCTATGGGAACTAGGGACTCCTACTTTGTGGATCTCTCTCCACATATTTTCAGCAAAATAATTTTGGAATAAATCTCCTCCCTAGGGCACATATTTCTATCGAAGCAGAATCCAATTCTAAAATTTTTCAGTTTTGGACCCGACACTACTACCGAAAATTAGGGCTTTTCACAGAAGTGGAATTTTTTAGTGAGCCCAAGCCTAGATTGATATCCTCCTCAAAATCAAATTTAGGAATTAATATCAAATAATTTGGATGGACAGAACTCTAGAAAATCAAAACCCTAATCTGCTCCTGAACCAGCACACCAGGATTTCAGCTCCAAATCTAGATTCGACATCTTGACCTGGTAAGATGTAAATATTTTGTCTTTCCATTTGAGGTTCTCAGTTAAGATGTCTCATCATACCAAGATTGATGAAATGCTTAAGGGAGCTGATAATTTCCAAGCCTGGAAGTATAGGATCTCCCTAGTCCTGGAAGAAAATTAGTTGGACTCCTATATCAACGAGGAGGTTCCATTTCTAGAGGGAGATGAGGCTAAGGCCTTACATAAGAATAAGTTGTTTATGGCAAAGAGGATTATTGATGATTCAATCAAGGATCATATCATACCACAGGTGTCCTCCCTAAATACACCTAAAGCTATGTTTGATGCCATAACCAAACTGTTTGAAGGGAAGAACATCAATCGAAATATGACTCTAAGGAACCAGTTGAACAATGTAAAGATCCAGAATGAGGAGACCATCCAGTCATACTTCACAAGGGTCTCCCAGATCAGAGAACAATTGAAAGTAGTAGATGAAGAAGTGGAGAATGCAGAAATTGTGATGACAACCTTGAATGGTCTCCCTAGGTCATGGGATTCTTTCATCCAAGGAATCTGTGCTAGGAAGAAGTTAGTCAAGTTCAGTAGAATATGGGAAGAATTTTCATAAGAAGAAGCTTGAATAGCAGCTCGAGAAGAAAATATGGGAAGTGAAGATCAATCTCTCACAGTACACTCCAAGAAAGGAAGAAGGGAAAAGCATCATCACCAAGGTAAGCAATCTCATCAGAAAGGTTCATTCAAACTCAGATGTTATACACGCGATGAAATAGGAAACTTTGTTAGAAATTGTCCCATTAATAAGAATGGATCCAAGAAGAATAAGAACTCTAAAAGAAGGCATCATGCTCACACTACTGAGGATGATGATCCTCCCAGAAAGAGAGTAAAACAAGAAAGTGAAGACTCTTCAAGTGAAGAACAATATGTTCTGATCTCCGCTCTCATGGTAACTGTCACTCATGGAAGCAAATATTGGCTTATTGACAGTGGGGCTTCCAAACACATGACAGGTTTCAAGGAATCCTTTGAGAAACTATTCGAACATAATTCACCCCATAAGGTGAAACTTGGGGATGACTATCAATATCCCATAAAAGGTAGTGGTGAATCCTCCTACAAGATAGACTCTGGAAAGTCTATGAAAATGAAGGATGTATTGTTTGTACCAGGACTAAATAAGAATCTTCTCTCCATATCAGCACTAGATGCGAAAGGCATAAGGGTTACATTTGTAGATGGCCAAGTCCTCATGTGGTCAAGAGGAAAGACTATTGACGATGCAATAGTAATTGGAGAACAAGAAGGAGGATTATACAAATTGAAGGGCCATCCAAAAAAAGCTTTGGTCCATGACACAGTAGAGCCAAATGAACTTTGGCATAGAAGGCTTGCACATGTACACTAAAGAGCACTACCACTTGCAAGCAAAGTTGTTGAAGGTCTTCCAGAAATTCAAGCAAAACATGAAGGGGTCTGCAAAGGATGTACGAAAGGAAAGAATACAAAGAAGACATTTCCAAGTAGCAAGAGCAAGGCAAAAGGAATCTTGGAAATCATCCACTCCGATGTATGCGGACCATTGTCATCAAGTTCACTAAGCGGGTATGTATACTATGTTTCTTTCATTGATGACTTTTCTAGGAAGACATGGATTTACTTCATGAAGAACAAAGATAAAGTATTCAGCAAGTTCAAGGAATTCAAAGCCTTGATCGAGAACCACACAGAAAATAAGGTCAAGACCTTTCGATCTGATAATGGTGGAGAATTCACATCAAATGAATTCAAAGACTTATGCAAAGAATCAGGGATTAAGAGGGAGTTATCGACTCCATATAATCCACAAAAAAATGGGGTTGCAGAGAGGAAGAATAGAAATATAATGGAAGCTGCAAGAGCAATGCTTCATGATCAATATCTTCCCATGCATCTATGGGTAGAGTCGACCAAAACAACGGTGTTTGTACAGAACCATACTCAACATAAAGTACTTGAGAATAAGAGACCTAAAGAAGTCTTTTCCAGCAAGAAACCAGAAGTCGGACATCTTAGAATATTTGGCTATCTAGTGTACATACACATTCCAAAAGAGAAGAGAACAAAATTAGATCCTTCAGGAAAGAAAATTATATTTGTGGGATACTCTGAAATCTCGAAGGCTTACAGAATATATTTCCTAGGATTCAAGAAGATCGACATCAGCAAGGATGTAACATTTGACAAAGACACAGCTTCCAACAAATCCAGAAAGAGACCTGCTGAAGAACCTGAAGAAGCAGAAGCACCCAAAATTCATGATACAACCATGAACAAAGAGACTCAAGAAGAAGATCGAGAATTTGAAGAACCACAAGAACCTGTAGATCCACCTCAAGAGAAGAATCCTCACAAGTGGAAACCTACTTGGGTACGAGAAGTTATCCAAGGTACAGAAAGATATGGGGCTCCAGAAGAGAATCATAGAAAAAGAAAGAGAACTAGATCCTGCTCTGGGTATGTAGCTTTACTATGTGACTTTATCAATAAAGAACCTTGCAATTATGAAGAAGCAGCAGAACAGAAAGAATGGAAGGATGCTATGATCGAAGAGTATTAATCAATCATGAAGAATGATGTTTGGGATTTTGTCCCAAGACTAGAAGGGAAGTTGGTTGTAACTTCCAAATGGATCTACAAGATCAAGCATGCTACAGATGGTAGCATAGAGAAACATAAGGCAATATTCATGGCTCATGGCTTCTCATAGAAAGAAGGAATAGATTATGAATAAACCTTTACACCTGTAGCCATATACACTTCCATCATATCAGTACTTGCGATGGCTACAGTGATGAAATGGAAGATACACCAAATGGATGTCAAGACTACTTTCTTGAATGGTGTAGTGGAAGAGGAAGTGTATGTAGAGAAGCCACTTGGTTTTGAGACACATGACACGGAGTCTCATGTGTGCAGATTGAAGAAATCCCTGTATGGTTTGAAACAGGCACCCAGGACATGGTATGACAGAATTGAAAGCTTTCTATCCAGTTTGGGTTTTACCAAGAGTAAAGCAGATTCCAACCTTTACTACAAGGTTGAAGATGGCAACCCATTGATGCTCCTACTGTATGTAGATGATCTATTTGTAATAGGTATGGATGGGTTGATTGCTGATACGAAGAGAAATCTTACTGCTGAGTTCAAAATGAAGGACTTGGGTATGATGCATTATTTTCTAGGCATGGAAGTGTGGCAGAATGTGGATGGAAACTCCCTCGGACAAGGGAAGTATGTAGTAGATATCCTGAAGAGGTTTGGGATGATGGACTGCAAGGCCATGACGACACCTATGGCATCGAACCTGAATCTATTGAGTGATGCTTCATCAAAAGCAGTTGATGCTATGATGTATCATCAGATGATTGGGTCCTTGATGTACCTGACAAACACAAGACCAGATATTTGCTTTGTTGTGAACACCTTGAGCTAGTTCCTGACAGATCCAAGACATGTTCACTTGATTGCTACAAATCATATTCTGAGGTACCTGAGGGGTACAATTGATTATGGGCTCAAGTATGAGGCAAATCACAAGGTTAACCTAGAGGGTTATGTTGATTCATATTGGGCAGGAAGTGCCATTGATAGGAAGAGCACTTCAGGGTGTTGCTTCAGTATGGGATCAGGTTTGATCTCTTGGTTTAGCAGGAATCAATCCTGTGTGGCACTGAGTATAGCTGAAGCAGAGTATGTCACAGCTTGTTCAGCTAGTTGTGAGGCAGTATGGCTGAGGAAGCTACTGTCTGATTTATTTGATCTCCAGATGGATGCTACTTGTATACATTATGACAACCAGAGTTGCGTGAAGTTGTCAAATAATCTAGTGTTCCATGACAAGTCGAAGCATATCGATATCAAGTATCACTATATCAGGGATATGGTGCAGAGGGGAGCAATGAAGCTCAATTATGTTGCGACGAATGATCAGATAGCTGATGTACTGACAAAGCCATTGGCCAGGGTGAATTTTGAGTACTTTAGGGAGAAGCTGTGTTCTCCAAATCAAGGTTCCCTCCAAGGGGAAATGATGAGACCCAGAGCCATTCTAACATGATGGGAGGATTGGTTCCTTCCATGGTCTAATGTAAGGGCTGAGCCATTCTTTCATGGTGTGAGGATTGGTTCCTTCCATGTCATATATGAGTGTTGAGCCATTCTAATGTGACTATAGGATTGGTTCCTACATGATCAAAAGTAAGCGTTGAATGTCATTCTTGGAATGGAGGCACTTGGTCAGTTACCAGGAAAGCTCAGTCTGGGACTGAGGGCCATTCTGATGTGACTGTAGGATTGGTTCCTACATGATCATATGTGAGTGTAGATCCCTTCTGACATGCATGCTAGATTAGTTTCTTACATGGGCAGATGTAAGTGCAGAGCCCTTATGACATGCATGTTGGATTGGTTCCTTGCATGGGCAGATGTAAGTGCAAAGCCCTTTCGAACATGTATGTTGGATTGGTTCCTCATATGGTTGAATGTAAGTGCAGAGGCTTTTTGAACATGTATGTTGGATTGGTTCCTCACATGGTCGAACGTAAGTGTAGAGCCTTTTTGACATGTATGTTGGATTGGTTCCTCGCATGGTCAAATGTGAGTGCTGGGCCTTTCTGACAGGGTTGTGGGATGTGTTCCCACATGGTCATATGTGAGTGTTGGTCGTTCCTTTTTTATATGATTATAGGATTGGTTCCTACATGATCAAATATAAGTGTTGGTCAGGCCATTTTGACTTAGGGTCATATATAAGCGCTAAAGAAGACCTACAAGGAGGCTAGGCCTACAACCAACATGAAAAAGGGTTGGCTTTGTAGAACTTCCTATGACAAGAAGAATCATGAGATAGCACCCATGATGATCCAGTGATGATGATCCAGTAGTGATGATCTAGATTGAGTGATGATCCAGATCCAGTGATGGTGTTCCAGTGATGATGATCCATATCGAGTGATGATCTAGATCTAGTGATGATGATCTAGATCCAGTGATGATCCAGATCCAGATGAAGATGACTTGAAGATGAAGATGACTTGAAGATGAATATGACTTGAAGGTGAAGATGATGAGGACTCGATGATGATCCAGATGATACAGAGAAGAATACTTGTGCTGATAAATTGTGTCGAGAGAATACCTTCCTAACTAAGAGGGAGTGTTGATGTAATTGTAACTTTGGAATGTATTCGCTTGTATTTCTTATGTATTGTAACCTGATGTTTATTCTGGGATGTATTTGTAATGTACTTGAGTCATGTCATGCCCCGATGTTCCTATCGGGAGTTTCTATAATGTAAACAATTCATGTCAAGTCAAGGTGGGTAACCATCCTATTGTCTAAGGGTTAAAGTCCCCGTAGTTTCGAGGCACTAGGGTTATTAGACTCACCTAGTGAATTCATCCCTAGTTGGGTTAATTCAAGTCGGGAATTAGTATAAATAGAGAGCTAGCCTCTCTATTTATCACACACTCACTCACACTTAGTTGTAGCGCATAGCTGAGGAAGAGGAAGACACTGGGGAAGTTGCGGGGTTTTCTCCATTTATGTTTTCCCTGAGGAAAAACACTGTGTTCATTATCTCTTTTGTTTGATTGTTGTACTTTTTATTCTCTCAGTTAAATATCCTAACATAATGCTAGATTAATGTTAAAAATATAACAGAACGGTGGTCTTCTTTGAACATCTAGTTGAGGTATGGGCCTTATCCTTTGTTGTTATTATTTTACATTCATATGGAAAACTTGAGATTAGAGTTGATTTCTGGTGTCATCATGTCTATTTTGGTCTACCCCAAGCCATAGGAATATTTTATCTATAATAGTGTGCCATGGGGAGATAAAGGAAAAAAACCCCTCAAGAGATGGGAGAGGCCTTGTAGTCAGTGGGACTTCCTTAGGGGGGATTTTTGTTCCTCGATGGTGTAAGTCTAGTATCCAAATGAGAGTGATGGGTGATGAATAAAAAACAAATATATACAAATGCAAAAATATGCCAACACCGACAGATGCAAAATGGTGCAACAAGTGATTGATGTCTATAAATATGCCTTAGTGCAAAGACGTGTTGACACACTTCACTTGACAGGGGTTCACTCATTATCGAAACCCTTCGATGCAATCTCCCTAAACACTGGCCTAAATAGGTTTTAACAAGTCCAAAAACACCTGTGAAGTAGATTCAGTCTCACCCTAGATGTTTGAGGGAGGGTTGCAGGAACCACGTTTTCGTAGAAAGGAAGAGGATTTGCACACTTAATATTACTCTGTCGCAATGCAGTTCATGGATCCATGATATTTTAACATAACATTTATCAAATCTACTTATAATCATTCATATCAAATTCTAGTATCACAACAATCATGATTCAAGTTAACTTAACAAAGATGCCTACATATAAGAACCCATTAAACACATAAATACTTTGCATCATCCATATATGAAGAACATCATAGATTGCATTATTCAAACACGGATATATCACATCATTCAGACATGAAGAACATCATAGATCACACCATTTCAAGTTAAAACAAAGACATATTTTTCATCAACATTCATCTCATATTAGCTTTGAAAAGAAAAATACATCCCTTGTTCAAAAGCATGAGACCAAAACTCATTCATTTGTAGATCAGACTCAATACTCACTTATTAATGGATCAACCTATTATATGATGATCTATTGACTCTAATTATAACTCTAATTATAGGCTTGCTCCTTTACAGAAAGGTCCACATAATCCAACTTCCTAACTAATTTGGACCAAAATTCTAACTACTTTCAACCAGACTGACCACACTTAAATTCCTCTTGTTCGATCTACTTTGACACTTGTTGCTATCTCCTTTGTTGTGCTTTGCGTAGTTGACTCCCTTTCCAACAAGGTGTCCCCATGTAGGTTTTTTTTTAATTAAGAATTTAATGAGATTGTATCTAGAAAAGAACAACAAGTGTAAATTCCCCAGAAAGACCTAATGTCTTTCCTCTCATATGTAATTGGGCCTCCCAAAAGCACAATTGATGGTGATAGTGAAATCCACGTAATAATCGACTAGTGGATGTAACAAAGATAAAGTTCCACTAGAGATGGGTCCAATGTTCCAATCAATAAGAATTGGAAACCCCTCCCAACAGCAATAAATGACTTTAGGAGTCCCTTGCACTACCAAGTGCTCCTTGGAAATATCCTAAGTTTTCCCACTATGGTTACCTTACATTGAGTGTGGATTAGTAGTTAGTCCTAGGAGGTATATTTTCATTTCCCTAACAACAAGGTGTGTTCCTTGTAGGGGAGAGTTGGGAAGATATACCTCGTATTTTACCTCCTTGGTCTTAGTACACTTCTAATCTGGGATCTCTTTGAACACTTTCTTATAGTAGGATTTAAAAGCACCCTAAAAGACAACAATGTTATGTTTTAAAAACATTCCTAATGAAACTAGATTGGTGGGCATTGTTTGGATGCCTAGCCCAATCAATCCTACCAAACTAAAATATTGTTTTTTGACCTCCTGTGGAGGATTTTAGTTGGTTAGCATTTATAATGGTTGCTTGTTAAGGATTTTGTTGTGAATTTAAATGAGTGTAAGGGAGGTATTTCACAATTGCCTTCCTTTCTGATTCATTGAAATTGTGAAGAGAATACTCGAGTGAAAAAGAGTCTTTAGGTCTCTTAGTGTGTACAAGTGAGAAAACACATGTGATTAAAGAAAATGGTATTGTTATAATTAAGTATATTACTCACAAAGAATATTGTGAATTGTAACTTGAGCTCTAAACAAACTAATGAATCTTGTAAAAATAAATTCTAAGTATGAAATGGAGGTATTTCACCCTTCACTTCCTTTTCTAATTCACATAAATCTTGAAGATCATACCTGGGAAGGGGAGGGTCTTTAGGTCCTTGCTTGTATGCAAAAAGTGGGTTCTACACTACTTAAACTAGAGATGTTAAATTAAAAGAAAAGAACCATAAAATGACCTAAATACTATTGACAATAATTAGGTATTTAGGGAGCCTCAAGGTTGGTTACCTAAGTAGATTTCAAGGGATGACCCATTTACTTCCTAATATTATTCTAGGCGGGATAATTACTATATAAACAAGTAATAATTGTAAGCTAATTTATTTCCTAGTTCATTAGTGAGAATTTATTGGGATGAAGATTGTTGATTTGAACAGATAAAAATAAAATAAAGAATAGATGGAGTCGAAATAAAATTTACTGTCACATTGCAACACGACATAAACACTCACTGGTGCATTGAAACATGCGTATAGTGACAAAAAAATAGTGTTGATTCAGGTCATAAAAATAGTGCAGGAAGAAGTCTATTAAAATGTGTGATCGATGCATCTGTAGAAGGTGTAAGCACATTATTAGTGGTCCATAGAAATTAGGAACCACACTACTGGTAAAATGGCTAAGCTAGACGAATGGATGCTTAATTTTTGGAATGCGAGAGATGGACTTCTTTACCTACAAAGAAATGAATACTAGAAATCAATTACTCTACAAACAACAACCTAAATAAAAATAAATGAACAAAAATGAAGTGGATTCACCATTACTATTGTTGTGGGAAATAATGTACAAGAGTGGCTTCCCACTTTGGGATGGGGATAGGACTTGTAGTCTGCAGCAAGGCCTTGGTATTTGGATCCCCTTGGTGGTGGTGGATTTTCATCCAAGTGATCCTCCAAGATATTGTTAGAGGAAAAAAAATACAACCAAGAAAATGATAACAAAACTAAACGAAATGAAAAAGGGAGTAGAGGATGCAAACTCTAGCAATCAATTTGATCCAAACAACTTGTATATTCCCCAATGGTCAAGATAGTACAACACCTTGGAGATGTGAGCTCCAAAAAGAGGCAAACAATATTCCTAATGGATACCTTTCTTGTCTAAACTTGTTTTCAAAATGGTTAAGGAACCAAATGAGAATAGCACTTGCCCCTTGAGGGAAGTAGGTAAGGGAGATTTGGGAATGCTTGAAAAGGGGGAAGAGGTGAGCTAAGAAGAAACTAAATCAAATTTCTAGCAGCATAACCTCTCTCAAAATTCTTCTTACAATAATCATACCCGTGGATTTATTTTATAGGCCAATAGGTGGCCAAGAAATGACAAGATCATAGTGTGAACCTATTGATCCATGTTTTGGCTCCAAAGTACACCAAGAGGCCATTCTAGGAAACCAAGAGTGTGGAAGACCCAAATTCAAATTCATTGAGTAATTGAAGCTTTCATGAGACTTCAATGCACCATTGGTGGGTGAGATCCCACCATTTGTGCCAGACTCGTAGATCTCGAAGGAAATTGTGTATTGAAGTGTGGGTGTTGTTCTAGAATTGTGCACTTCAACATGTAAAAATAGAGTTTAACCCACATTGTTGTTTATTTTGACTATTTTGGGGCCATTTTGGACTCAATATACTCCTATGACCTTGTGATGATATCTTCAACTAGATGAATGTTCTATGTTGATGATGATTTACCATGTAAATTGTGGAATTATCGTAGGTGTGCAATTTTTTCATGATAACAATTTTCCATTGAGGTGCAAAAGCATGATGAATAAGGTAAGTCGTGTATTCCATTATGATCAAAGAGTATTTTGTGAGTTTTACTAAAGGATATTGGAGGACCCATTCAAAAGAAAACTCATCCAATTGAGGGGATTGATTTAAGGAATTTTGTAAATGTTGCCTACAGGTTTCATCTTCATCATAATTTCCAAGAAACTTGAATTTATCATGAGAATTTGGGTAAAATGGTCCCTCTCAAGATTTTATCAATCTGGATGTCTTCTTATTTATAATATTTATACTATTTATCATTTCATCCATAGGATCAGAAGGGGGAACACTTTGATCTTGGATTTGGTATTCCTTTTGTATATTGTGAAATTGGTTCGAAGAGTATATACCATCATATCCATTTTCCCATTCTTCTAGGAATTTATTCTCAAGCATACCATACTCATTAACGTTAGTGGATGCCAAATCCAAAAACCAATAATGGGAAATTCCATGCAATGTGTAGCTAATAAGTTAATGCATGCATCCTCATGGGTCATATGGATCTCATTAATAACTTCCCAAAAGAGGTAAAGGTTTATTTTAGTATATCTCCCATAGATTCCATTGAATATAAGAAAATTTGCATGGTATTTATTAGTTACTTCATGAATATACCCAATAATATTTTAGAAGTCAAAGGGAGAAACCCTTCTTGGGAAAAAAGAAGGGTTTCAATTAGCCATGAATGTTAGAGATAAAATTTACAGGAGATCGAATACAAAAAGTCATGTACATTGACAAACTCCTTGGGTTATACATATGACTTGAAAGGTCACTAGTTGAGTCATAGATAAATATATTGGTATCCTTCCTTGAATTTTTCAAGTTATAAGGATGAAAGGTGTTCTCCTTATTGGAGTCACGGTCTAGAGTCACCAAGTCAACAAAACCAAGTATTCAATGATACATTTGTCACTATAGAGAAGTGATATAGATATGACATAAATTTTATGGTAATAAAATAAATAAAGTGAAAACAAATTACCATTAACAATCAATAGGTCGAATGCAATAATATCAGTGAAAGATGTACCAAACAAAATCACAAAATTCAACCAGGGAAGTCTCTACCTCCCTGGAAATGGTGCTAAAAATGTTATTAAAAAATATCTAGGGACTCTAAGTGTATGTAATCCTATATAGGACAGCAGAGAGATACCTCAAGAACCCTACCCCCAAAATTATTTCACATCGAGTAGTTTCCTCTCTCTTTAGGATTTCTAGTTTCACTTGTCGTGAAACCAGAATAGCTATGAGAGGTGACCCCAACCTAGCTTTCTAGAATAGTTGTCAAGGGTGAGCTCAACTTTATTAAGTAATTTCTATATTGGTTTTAGAATAACTAGAGGGTATTGGAAATAATTGAAAAAATATGGGACAAATGGATACCCTATAAGTGAATTATAGAACTCAAAAAATGGTCACTAAGCTAAGATTATTGGAGACAATTATGATATTAAGGAATGTAAATAAATGGTCCGGAAACCTAACTCACTTATTAACAAAATAAAATGAATTCTATAGGGAGAACACTAAGGCCAAAAATGTTGCAACTAGTCTCCTAGGGTAATATGACCTTAAGGGAGGACTACAAGTAAATGAACCTATATTGGAGGTCATAGGGAAAGTTATTAGTGTTACAAGTTTGGAAAAAAAATTCAAAAAAGCATCCTCTGCAACCTCCGGCAACGGTAGCAGATGTTTAAACAAAGGTTATTATGGATTTATTTTATAGAAAAAATAACTTAGTGGTTAGAGGTTTTAGCAGATGTTTTTTATCTATGCACTTTGTTGAAAACAGGCGCACTAATGTGTATCTTAATAAAACGCATTGGTGTTGTATGATATAAATCATCTATATTGGTGCACTCAAACAGATCGAGCACCAGAGATCACCAAATTTCAATGTTGCATTGTTTCTTGTGTATATCTTTTACGCACTGGTGCTTATGTACAATAGAACCACTGACGTGATATTTTACATAATACACACTGGAATGTTTTATTGTTTTAAAATTTAACGGTGCTATTTATTTATAAGTGCACCCTAGTGCATTTCATCATAATAATCACTAGTGCGTACAAGCTATTAAAATGGCCTTGTGCATTTAAACCATTAAAACACCCCTATGCACTTAATTACAAAAAGTGTTGGTGTGTAAAAGCTCTAAAAAATATCAGTGAATCTAAACAATTAAAAAGCAATGATACGATTAGCAAACAAAAACACACCTGTAACTGCGACTCAAACATGGATAATTTAATTTTTTGAATCTAATGGTGCGTTAAATTAATATTGGATTACCAAACGGGTCATTTATATAAGCGCACTGATGTGTATCATTCAAAAAAATGTACTGATGCGACATCAAGTATCAAAAGCACCACAGATGATTCTTTGAATAATGAATACATACATTGCAATGAAATATCTATATTATATTTTTTATTTTTTAATTCCATTATTCATCAGAAATTAAAATATTTTTATAGTACTATTCATTTCAATTTTAATTATTGTGTTTCTTTGGATTAATTTCGTATATCATAGATTCTAGAATCTATTGTAATATTTAATCATCCATACATTTAATTACGAATGTACCATTTCACATATAACATTTGACAATATTATCGGAGAATGCAATACAATAAAAAAGATTATTTTATTATATATCAATACGAGGGTTTTTCTCATACAAAATAGAACAACATAGAGACACCAATAATAAAAATGTCAACATGCATGTAGTTGTTACACTAATTGGTAACCAGTTGTCTTTCAATTCAGACACTATGTCAAATACATTATACAAAATATCTGATTTTAACAGACAATTCTTTCAAAATATNTTTTGTTGATTGGCCTAACAGTAAACATCTCTCCTTCAGGGGGATATAACCAAACAATCACCCTGAGAGCCTCTATCTAAATGACAAATTTTTCAGCTTCATATTCAAAATTATTGTTCTCAAATTCCCAATCTATTACCAACAAGGCATGGTATGGGTATTTCTCGTCCATTATTTATTTCACCTAAAAAGAAACTAAGGTTTTACCCCATCAATGTCAAATTCCACATCTTCCACTTTGCCAATAAGGTAAATCTTCAACAGATTTTGCAATCTCAACTAGATAGGCAACCAAAACAACTTTTGTCTACCCATCAACTCTCAAAATTTCTTAGGAAGAATGTCCACATCAAACCAAGGTCCAACATCAACTCACGCTAGTTGTTTCCAACAAGATGGTAGTTGTTTCTAACCTTCCTCTTTATGGTCCCACCTCAGCTATAATGTTGTAAATTAAGGGTAGGAAGATACTGCAAATGCCACTATGAGAGAGAACATCCTAATTATGCTCCTTTTTCCTCGTCATAATCCTTTTTCCTCATCATAACATAAACCTTTTTATTTTTACCATATGATTCAGTATACATCTTAAGCTATACCCCTATTACTATATATTATCCTATTGTTCATCATCATTCCAGTGCCTTCTCAAGCCCTTCTAAATCATCTTCTATTACCATTATCGTAACATAATAATTACATATTCAGTTGAAAGGTATACCCCTATTATAATTTTCTTTCTATCCTTCACCTTCATTCTAGTCCCTTCTCAAGATGTCTATAAAAGGTGTCAGTAACAATTAACTTATAGTACCCTTCACTTAATAGCTAAATAACATATCCTTTTTCCTCATCATAATATCTAATCACTTACCAGATCAATAACATATACTGCCCTTCAAGGAGTTCCCCCATCCCATAAACTTTGTATCCCATAAAGTCAGTAAAATCAGTATCCCATCAAGTTGTACATAGTAGGCTAATTTGGTACTTAATCGGATGCCGTTAATACGTAATTTTGGAGCATCCAATTAAGTACCAAATTAGATCACCCTACTCTGTACAACTTGATGGGATACTGATTTTACTGACTTTATGGGATCAGGGAACTCCTTGAAGGGTACTATATATTTTTATTGAGCTAGTAAGTGATTATATATTATGATGAGGAAAAAGGATATGTTATTTAGCTTGTAAGTGAGGGATACTATAATTTAATTGTTACTCACATCTTTTACAGACATCTTGAGAAGGGACTAGAATGAAGGTGAAGGATAGAAAGCAAATTATAATAGGGGTATACCTTTCAACTGAATATGTAATTATTATGTTATGATAATGGTAATAGAAGATGCTTTAGAATGGATTGAGATGGCACTAGAATGATGATGATCAATAGGAAAAGATATAGTAATAGGGGTATACCTTAATATGTATACCAAATCATATGGTAAAAATAAAAAAGTTTATGTGATTATGAGGAAAAAGGATTATGATGAGGAAAAAGGAGCATAATTAGGATGTTTTCTCCCATAGTGGCCTTTGCATTATATTCCTACCCTTACTTTACAACATTATTGTTGGGGTGGGACCATAAAGAGTAAGGTTAGAAACAACTACCATATTTTTGGAAACCGGTATCATGACGTTATCATGTGGTAAAAAGAATAAGCCCCCACATTAGCCAAGACCTTGGAATTAGCTACTATCCCATAGGTGGAGGTGAATCCAAGCATGGTAAAATAGTACCCCTTATAAGAAGATATGAAGTAGACATATAATACTCCTCATAATCCTTAAATGACAAAGATTTAGCACAAAGATATGAGCACTCGGTATCCCAAACATTCATCAGGGGTATGGGTGGTGCATCTCAAACATTAATCGGTATCCCTAAGATTATAGAAACGCACATTATGTTATGATGAGGAAAAAGGGGCCTAATCATATCAAAAATCATCTAAAAATTCATCATTATCATCTCAAAACTCATCATTATCGCATAAAAACTCATCTAAAAACTCATCATTATTGTCTAAAAACTCATCATTATCGCCTAAAAACTCATTCCTCTTGCTGGACAGAGCTACTCTAAGTCTTCACTCCCAGAATCATCATTAACGCCTAAAAACTCATTCCTGATCCTATCCTCAATAGCTTGCTTTTTCGCTGGAGTCATTACTCCTATTCGCACTCTGAATTCATTCAAGTAGGTTCCAAGTTGAATGAAATAAGCTATAGCAAGTGCTTTGATAACATACCTAGATTCCTGATTCATTAATAACTCTTTATTTTTAATAATAATACGTTTCAAACCTAACTTTACTTGGTAATAGAATATAAAATCCTTAAACTCGCATAGATAAGGTAAAGACATAACATATAGAGAATCAATATTAAAATATAATGTCTTCTAGAATGTCAAATTAAGCATGTTCAATATATACCTTTTGTTAGTTAGGACTATAAGTCCTGGGGAGTGGGGGATAGCCAGGTGTAGATGAGTGCTAATATTTTTAGGCTCTTTGAAATTTTATTGTTTCCTTACCGAGGGTGTGAACCCATATCTCTATAAGAATAGAGGCTTGATTATTGCGATTTCTATGGAGGATTGCCTAGCATCACCTATTTTAACCCTATGTGAGGGACACCTGACTATTATATTTTGGAAACAGCTACCATCTTGTTATAAATAGAAATAGCTACCATCTTGTTGGAAAGGTGAAGCCAAGCCAAGAATTAGCTACTGTCCCATAGGTGGAGGTGAAGCCAAGCCAAGAATTAGCTACGGTCACGTAGGAATTAGCTTCGGTCACACAGATGGAAGAGGATACCAAGCGAGGATACCAAGCCTGGTGTGGTGTTTACATCATGTTTCCTTACCCTAGGTTTACACCTACCACCTCTAACTAAGGTACTTTACTCTAACATGTTGTAGAATGAACAGTAGAGGGACCCGGCTTTCGGGATTTCTAGGGATGAGAACCAGCTAGATTAATCCTGAGGGACACCATGATTGTTTAATCCAGATGGAGGGAGGATCCTGAGAAGCTCCTACAGTATTCTTTAGATTCCATGTGCAAACATAAAATAAAGTGTATTGAGTGTATATACATTGTTGGGAATAATGAAAAATTAAAATAGATAATATACTTCAATGTAAATTAAAATTCAATGTACGAGAGAAATAATTGTCATGAATTCCACACATCCTTTTAAAACCATGTATCATTCCATATTTCAATAATTGTTCTATTGTTTGCACTCCATCCTTTGTTTCCTGCAAGTTTTATACCCCATTAGAAATCATAGGTTTAACATTTATAATTTTTGTTGTCTTATCACTTGTAAAAATGACAGAAGTGAAACAACATAGATACTTACAAAATACACAATTAATTTTTTATACACCAACATATACTCACAACCCTTGCTTAACCCAATGTCAAACAATTATTGTGATGGATCCTCTTTGTATGTTAACACTTATTTCAACACATCCAAGGATGGCCAATGAAAAAAATATATATATATAAAGATCACAACCACTATGAAATCTTAATTTGTTATAAGGAAATCACAAATACTCACAAACTTTTCTATCAACTCCTTTTTTCCTTGTTGTCTTGTATTATGTGTTGAATGGGTTCCATTTTGTTTTCTTTTCTGAAAAAAAATAGTTAAAAATTTAACATTTAATGTTTATTAATGAGATCTACATAGTCCAAAAAATAAATGATTTTATACATTTGAAGCACGTTGTTGTTGATATGGCTCCTCCTGTGATGCAATTATGTCCATTTCCTTGGTCATCTCCTTGTACACGTTTTTGGACATCCCTACTGCCACATTTCGCATATCACCTCATTCATACTTTGGGATTTTCATAATCTTCTTAGAAATGTAAAATGACATTAAACTATTTTTGTGTTGATATGAAAAAGAAATATAGCATAATTGAAATTATTAAAGGAATGATGCTCTGTAGTAGTTATAGATACATATTCTACATAAACATGTTTAAGAATATTACTTTCTAAATTATTATTTTGGTTGTTGTATGTTTTTTTCTATTGCAAGTTTGATAGGTATCATTAAACATTTCTCTGGAAATGCCTCTTATAGTTTAAATATGACATGATTCTTCAAATTATTTGATTGATTTTTATATTGTAAGTGAAAAGTACATCTATACGTTATTTACACTATATCTCGCGTAGTATTGTAAAAGCGCTAGAGGATATTTGAGGTCTAAAATTGGTCTTGTAAGGAAGATAATGAAATAATAGATAAAATAATAAAATAATATTATAAATTTTAAAGGAAAAGACACAAAAACTACTTTTTGTTTTTCATATTTTCAACTTATCTCCTTGTGGTTTTACTCAAATTTCAAGTGAGAGCACTCGTTGGATGTAGAATTCTATTCTGCATCCAACGAGTACCCACACTGCATACTTTTTGATGGACCGCTCCCCACGAAAAAATGAGAAATACATTTAAAAACATGTTACTTTAATGTATTTATATTTTTTCGTGGGGAGAGGTCCATTAAAATTATGCAGCGTGGGTACTTGTTTGATGCAGAAATTGAATTATGCATCCAACGAGTGCTCCCACTCAAAATTAGAGTAAAACCACATGGAGATAAGTTGAATATACAAAAACAAAAAGTAGTTTTTTATGAAAACTTTTCAAGTCAACCACTATGGTTGACTCATTTTCTTAAAATTCTATTGGTTCTTCAATTCCAATGCATCCATGGCTTGTTTTCTTATAAGGCCCATTTTAGAGCCCAAATATCCTATAATGTCTTTCCCCCTACTATTAACTTCCAACGCCACTCCAGATGAGCTAAGGGCCAATTCATCATAATTTGTATCTTCCATACTTTTTTGTTTCTTATGATGGAATTCACTTTTGTTGCTGTCAATCCCTACATAACATTCAACATATGTGAATTAGATTATTCAATTTGAAATATATTAGTGAATATTATTAAGAATAGTATTACCCAAATTTGAAGAAATAATTCATATTGACTTTTTTTTATTCACCTAATTCATTCCTATACAACTTTTCCATCAACGTTTTACTCTCTTCTAGACTTAGATTGGTAAGAATATTATCGAGCTTCCTCATTTTTTGGTTCTGCATGTCACACGTTAACCAATACATATTAGATAAATTTAGAAATAATTCAAACAAAATAATTTAAATATAGAAATTTAAAAAAACTTGCATTCTTCATAAATATGGATGTGCTCCCATCATGTTGACTAAAATTGTTGTTCACTGAACTCATACCATGCATTATCTATCAATAAACAACCTAGACCATTAAATATAGAATCTATCAATATATTAAACAAATAAATTATAGAACATCAAAATAGAAAACAAGTATGTTATCGGTGTGCTTAAATACATAAAATGCCCCAGTGATTTATGTATAAAAACACACTAGTTCCTTATATCAAAATAGGCACACCATGAATGACATAAAATTATTTAGTGTTTTAGGAAGAAAAAAATGTGTGTCCATGCCATTACCACTACACTATTAGTATAAACACATCGATATGTTAATGTGATACTGTGGCATCTAGAACCGATACACATTTTTTGTATTTTTTGAAAATAAAATATAATGGCATGCATGTCAGTTTCAGTGCGCTATTACTCTAAATGCAACAATGAATTATTGTTATATAAATGCACCGCAAATGACGCATGTGTTTTTAATTGAAAAAAATTTAAATAAAATAAAAATTAAACTTGGAAGGGTCGACATGGTTACGGATTCAACCCAAAAAGCGGCCCCATATCGCCCTGCGCTTTCTATATATAACTACAAAATCATAAAATCTCAAATCAAGAGAAGGAAAAAATCATAATTGTGTAACAATAGAGGGATTTAAACCCTAATGTAAAATTTTACAGCCACATAAAATGAAAAGAAGCAGCAAAAAATAAGTATTGCAACATTGAAGGTAACTATGAATTTTTTTTCCTAAATCTAGTTAAAATCTAAATAGGATAATAAGATTAATAGTAATAATTTGCATACTTGAAATTTCTACTATGCATGGGTTTTGTTTAATTCACCATACCTAAAAAAATTGATCCTCAAAATAATTTAGTTTCTCCAAAATTCTTCCACGTAAGTCTTTTTTCCAAAAATATCCCCTCAAAATTTTGTCATAAGAATGACTTAATGTTTAGTTTTTTTTTTTTATGTTAAACACCTTTTAGAATTAGTTTTTGAATTTAAAATTGCATCCCTTTTTTCAATTTAGGGAAAAAATAACTTCTGCAATTTTTTAAAATTTTTATTTTTGGCATTTTGATGCACTTATGATTCTGATGCACCGATGAAGATATAAATGAAATAAGCCAGGGATTTTAAATTTCAACATAGCGTTGTATCAACAAGGAGTACAAAAAAAATTAAAAATAAAACTCATGATGTGGTGCATGTATAATTGGGGTGCACCGATGTGTGTGTATTTAGAAAACACGCTGGTATGAATTGTGTCATAAAATGCATCGATACATATCTGCTATCAAATGTAGCAGATATTTTCTTCTGCGGGGGTTTTTGTAGATTTTGATATACAATGAATTTGTTGTTATGGAGCACCCGTGTGTTAAATGGGTGTGAGTGCATTGGTGCATGTGTATTTGATTAGACACATTCGTTTAATTTGAAAATCATGTGGTTTGATGTGTCAACTTAAAATTATATATTCATCTCAAATGTTCTTTTAGTATTCAACCACACCAATTACAATATTTCATAATATATATATTTTTCTTAAACTCACCTTATTCTTATAAGATGATTTCCAAACTATATTGGAAGTTACATTGTGATATAGTTCTTAAAAATGTTTTAGGACTGTAGAGACATATATTGATTTTTTATTTGGCTCAAATGCAGGGAGAAAAGGTTATAGTACCAAATGGCCAATTCTTCATACTCCAGCTCATTCTATCTTGTTCAAAGTTCAACGTGTTCTCCCTTTCCATCTCCAGTAAGTTCATGTTTATTTATATTTTGACTATTTACTTGCATTTATGTTACTTATCCATGTCAATTTCAATATATATTTATTCTATATTGCACGATCTAGATTTGGGATTGAGATCAAATTCACAAGATATTCCACCAGTTTCAAAACATTGTAAGCTCTTATCAGGAGAAAGATACCACAAGAAGTTCATAGAAGAAAACAAACAGTGACTGTACCCCACCAATTGTAACATGCCATCTATTAATATTTTGATCAATAATGAAGATATTTGAACTTTAAAACTTTTATCAATGATCCAATGAACATATGAGTCTCATAATCAAATCAACCAAATAAATCATTCATCCACATAAGACAATATTTACCCTCGGGAAAAACCTCATAAATGAGAGGATGAAAACGCCCAACAATTCTTCAGAGTATAATATATAGATTGTGGAGAATGGATTTTACAAGATAAGCATATTTCCTGATAAGAGAGAATACGGAGCGATAGATATGAGAGATCAATTGTAACCATTGTAATGAACTTAACATGTGCCTAGCACATTAATAACAAGTCAAATGCACTACCATGCAAACCATAGCAAATGGTTGCATGAGAATTAGCCACCCATGCATTACAATTTCAAATTTCCTTCTTGGAATAATCAACCCATACATTGAAATATTCATCATGCACAACTAATGTGTCATACCTTCAATTATGGATATTATCGGATAGTTAACTGACATTAGAGTGAAATCAATCTCTAACTATATGCATGACCACTTAGTTAGGATGCTAACTTAAGGTTCATAGTGCTTCAACTCAAGTGTCGACATCCAAACACTTTATAACAGAAGTGTTGTCATCCAATTAACTTAAGTGTCATCTTTTAGTTTAACTAAAGTATAAACACTTTACTTAACTAGCCCATATTTCCTTAACACTTAGTTAACGGAATCATGTTGATTGATGAATAATGAGATCTTCTTTACTTAATTGATTACATCCATTAATAGTTCAACTGATGCTTTAACTGAAGCACAAATTAAGGAATTCATATTTAACTGAAGCTTTATAACTTGAGTTCATCTAGTCTTCTGCATGGGAAATTCGAATTTTGTTTCTCACTATCTCTTTATTTCTTATCTCTTTATCTTACTACATGGTCAATATGTGTTAAAGTAATCATATATCATATCATATTATACTTAGAAGGATTAGCACATGTTATGATCATATTATATTACCCCGGACCATATAGTCATATGATAAAGTAATTCACTCTAGAGGTGATCAATATCTAGAGGAGACTTAATAGATTTATCCATATCAAATGATCATGGTTAGTAATATATCACATAGCATTTACCTCGATGACTGTAGGTCCACCTCAATGGGTATCCATTCTTTGGATGAGTGAATGAGGATCATATCTTGATATAACTGACAAAACCATCTCCATAATTGGATATCCATATCATAGGGTACTGGCTATGAGAATCAAAATGAACTAATACAACACAAGTTTAGAATTGATACAACACAAGTATACAGTTTTGATACAACACAAGACTTTACAATACAAGCATCACCACCTCAATAATATGAGGATATATAAAGGACTTGATACAACACAAGTCTGCAGAATGACTCTTGGTGATTTGCAATCAACACTCCCTCTCGGCAAGGGAGGAATTCTCTACTATACCAAGCATTTTCTTTCGTACCAAGCATTTTCTGTCATACCAAGCTTATCTCAGAAGTATATGAAATTAGTCTAATCCGGGTCATGCCCAGGTGCACACTAGGGACAATAGCTGACTGAATGAGTCGGTAACTATTATGGAAAAAGCATATAAAAAGAACGAGCAAAGCAGGAAATACACTAGGTCGACAGAAAATATGCGAACAAACAATATGCAAGAATTTGAACCAATTTATTACTTCTTCTCCATGAAAGATGGAGGAATCGAAATCTTTTATATTACATTAGTGTAAATACTTATATAGGATGATGAGATGCTTTGGTGACTACCCATTACGTTTAGTTACAAGAAGTTATAACAGTTCAGAAGTTCAACCATCACAGACAAAGCATGTTGGTATGTTGTATGTCGAGGTGAACCTGTCGAGTCGGACCTGTCGAGATGGACCTGTCAAGGAGAACCTGTCAAAGTGAACATGTCGATGGATACCTATCAAAGCAGTTAGAGTATTCAAAGTAGTCAAAGTTTGACAAACTGCCAACTATTGGTTGGATCATTCCTCCTTCCTTAAGAAACAATGGTCTCCATTGTGTATTCGTTTAGGTGAGGAAACTTGTTGGCTAATTTAGTAGAAGAGTACTATTTTCCTTGCACGGGGAGTTGTCTAGATTTATCCACTTGAAACAAGGGAATGGATTTTTTCCTTGTGTGGCATATGCGTCATTCCACAATGGTGTCACAAAGAAGAGGTTCATGAACATCTAGATGGATGCCTTTGGGTTATGTTGTCTACAAGTCGTTATGTTCCAACAATGGTGCATTGTATGGTTGAAGTAGATCTACATTGAAAACTGGATGTAGGCCAAGGCATGTAGGAATGTTGAGTTGAAAATCATTTTCTCCAATCTGTTTAAGGATACTGTATGGACCATATCACAAAGGTTTCATCTTTCTGTATGGACCAGTGAAGTGATCCTTCTTTAGATGTAACCATACCTGATCCCCAATTTGGAATGAATGAGGAATACGATGCTTGTCGTGTCAGGCCTTAGCTTTTGCATTATCTCATTGCAACATTTCATGTGCTTGCTTCTAGATGTTGTAGATTTGATATCTGAACTTCAATGGTTTCTCAAATTCTCATCCTTCGAATTCGGTGTCATTCGACTGTGTCGAGGAATTGATTAATTCGATAGGTGTTGAGGGTTGAAATTCATAATAGATATCAAATGGAATCTTTCCCATATAGCTATGTTGAGAAATATTGTATTTGTCCTATATGTATGGAAGGTTGTCATCCCATGTTCGATGATGCTTATGGTTGTACATGTGAAGCAATTGTATGGCTAAGTGATTGACAACTTTCATCTATCTTCCTGTCTGCGGATGGAAGGCTGTCGACAAAGAAAGTCTCGTGTCGAGCTCTTAACAGATATTTTTCCAAAATGTGCTGACAAATATAACATATATGTCAGAAATAATAGTTGTCAGGAGGCCATAATGTCTCCACACATGTTCAAACAAGAGTTGAGTAGTTTGTTGTGTTGTCATAGTCTTCTTGCATGGTATGAGTATATCCATCTTCGAAAATCTATCGACTATTACTAATTTCATGTCATGCTAATGTTTGGTAGTAGGATATCCCATCAAGTAGTACATAGAAATAGATTCCCATGTGTTGATGTATTTGTAACTTCAGAATGTATTCATCTATGTATCTTATGTATTGTAACCCGATGTTTATTCCGGGATGTATCTATAATGGAATTGAGTCATGTTTTCAAGCCCCAATTTTCTGATCGGGAGTATCAATAATATAAACAAGTCATGTCAATTCATTGTGGGTAACCCTCCAATTGTCTAAGGGTTAAATTCCCTGTAGTTCCGGGGCACTAGGCTATTAGACTCTCTTAGTAGAGGTTGGCCCTAGTAGGGTTTTAGTCATGCCGAGATTAGTATAAATAGAGAGTTGGACTCTCTATTTAGCACACATAAAAAACACACTCAAGTGTAGAGCATAGTTGAGGAAGGAGAAGACACTGGGGCTAGATAAGAAGAAGGTTACTGCTGTCGGGAGATCATTTATTGTTTTGGGATTTTACTATTTTGGTGTTGATTCTATCTCTGAGGAAGTTGTGAAGTTTTCTCCATTTATGGTTTCCCTGAGTAAAAACATTGTGTTCATTGTCTCTTGTGTTTGATTGTTGTACTTGTTATTCTCTCAGTTAAAGATCCTAATAATGCTATCTTAATGTTGAAAAACTAACATGGTATTAGAGCTAACCTGAGAAGAAGACACTGTGCAGCTACGAAAACTAGGTCTTCCTATTTTGTGGATCTCTCTCCATATATTTTCAGAAAAAGTAGGGTGGAATAACTCTCCTCCCTAAGGTGCATCTTTCTATCGAAGTAGAATCTGATTCTGAGGTTTTTCAGTTTTGGACCCAACACTACTGCCGAAAATTAGGGATTTTCATAGAAGAGAAATTTTTCAGTGAGCTAGGCCTGGATTTATATCCTCGCCAAAATCAAAGTTAGGGATAAATTTCAAGGCATTTGGGTGGACAAATATCTGGAAAAGAAAAACCCTAATTTGCTCCTGATCTAGTACTGCAGGATTTTAGCTCCAAATCCAAATTTGACATCTTGACTTGGTAAGATCTAAATATTTTGTATTTTCATTTGAGGTTCTCAGTTTAAGATGTCTCATCATACCAAGCTTGATGAAAATATTGAGGGATCTGATAACTTCCGATCCTGGAAGTATAGGATCTCCCTGGTCCTAGAAGAAAATGAGTTGGACTTCTACATCCATGAGGAGGTTCCAGTTCCAGAGGGAGATGAGGCTAAGGCCTTACATAAGAAGAATATGGTTATGGCAAAGAGGATCATTGCTGATTCTATCAAGGATCATCTTATCCCACAGGTGTCCTCTCTTAAGACACCTAAAGCTCTGTTTGCTACCCTAACCAAATTGTTTGAAGGGAAGAACATAAACCGGAAGATGAATCTGAGGAATCAACTGAAGAATGTGAAGATTCAAAATGCAGAGACCATCCATTCTTACTTCACAAGGGTTTCTCAGATCAAGGAACAATTAGAAGCTGTAGATGAAGAATTGGAGAATGCAGAAATTGTGATGACAACACTGAATGGCCTTCCTAGGTCATGGGATTCATTCATCCAAGGAATCTATGCGAAAAAGAAGTTAGTCAAATTTAGAAGACTATGGGAAGAATGTTCTCAAGAAGAAGCTCGGATAGTAGCTCGAGAAGAGAAGATGGGAAGTGAAGATCAAGCTCTCATAGTTCACTCCAAGAAAGGAAGAAGAAGCTCTTATCACTCTAAAGGTAAGAATCCTCATCATAGAGATAACAGTAGAAAGGACCTATCTAAAATAAGATGTTATACATGTGATGAAAGAGGACACTTTAGAAAAGACTGTCCTAAGAACTAGGTTCACTCTCATAAGAAGAAGGGGAACAAAAGAAGACATCATGCTCATGCTACAGAGGATGATGAACCATCCAAGAAAAGAACCAGATATGAAAGTGAAAGTTCTTCCAGTGAAGATGAATATGTTTTGATTTCCACTCTTATGGGAAACATTACTCATGGAAGCACTGATTGTCTTATAAATAGTGGGGCTTCCAAACATATGACAGGATTCAAGGAATGCTTTGTGAAACTTTCAAAACATGAATCACCTCACAAAGTGAAGCTAGGAGATGACTACCAGTATCCAATAAAAGGTAGTGGGAAATCCTCCTATAAGCTAGACTCTGGAAAGTCTATAGCAATGAAGGAAGTCTTGTTTGTGCCAAAACTCAAGAAGAATCTCCTCTCCATATCTGCACTAGATGTAAAAGGAATGAGAGTTGCATTCATAGATGGTCAAGTCATCATGTGGCCAAAAGGAAAGACTATCAATGATGCAGTGGTGATTGGAGAACAAATAAGAGGATTGTACAAATTAAAGGGCCATCCAGAACAAGCATTGGTCCATGACAGAGTAGAGCCAAGTGAACTTTGGCATAGAAGCCTTGCACATGTGCAATACAAAGCACTTCCAATTGCAAGAAAAATTGTTGAAGGTCTTCCAGAATTCCAAGCAAAACATGATGGGGTCTGAAAAGGATGTGCGAAAGGAAAGAATACAAAGAAGACATTTCCGAGCAGAAAAAGCAAAGCCAAAGGAGTCTTATAAATCATCCACTCCGATGTATGCGGTCCTATGTCATCAAGCTCACTATGCGGGTATGCATATTACGTTTCTTTTATTGATGATTTTTCCAGGAAGACATGGGTTTACTTCATGAAGACAAAGACAAAGTTTTCAGCAAGTTCAAGGAATTCAAATCCTTGATCGAGAATCGCACTGAAAAGAAGATCAAGACCTTTCGATCAGACAATGGTGGAATATTCAATTCGAATGAATTCAAAGAGCTATGCAAAGAATTAGGGATTAAGAGGGAGTTGTCTACTCCTTATAATCCACAATAGAATGGGATTGTGGAATGGAAGAACAGAACTATCATGGAAGCTACAAGAGCTATGCTTCATGATCAAGATCTTCCTATGCATATTTGGGTTGAAGCTGCCAGAATAGTAGTGTATGTACAGAACCGTACTCCACATAGAGTACTCGAGAAGAAGACTCCTGAAGAAGTATTCTCTGACAAGAAACCAGAATTCAGCCATCTCAGAATATTCAGCTGTCCTGTGTACATACACATTCCAAAAGAGAAGAGAACAAAATTAGATCCTTCGGGAAAGAAGGGTATATTTGTGGGATACTCTGAAAGCTTGAAGGCTTACAGAATATATTTCCCAGGATACAATAAGATTGACATTAGCAGGGATGTGACATTTGATGAAGACACAACTTACAGCAAATCCAGAACAGGACCTGCTAAAGAACCTGAAGAAGCAGAAGCACCCAGAATTCATGATACAACCATGAATGAAGACACTCAAGAAGAAGATCGATATTTTGAAGAACCAAAAAGACCTATAGATCCACCTCTGGAGAAGAATCCTCATAAGAGGAAACTTGCTTGGGTACGTGAAATTATCCAAGGTGTGGAAAGATATGGGACTCCAAAAGAGAATCACAGAGAAAGAAAGAGGACCAGATCCTGCTCCGGGTATGTAGCTTTACTATGTGATTTCATTGATAAATAACCTTCCAGTTATGAAGAAGTGGCAGAACAGAAAGAATGGAAGGATGCTATGATCGAAGAGTATCAATCAATCATGAAGAATGATGTTTGGTATATTGTTCCAAGACCAGAAGGGAAGTCAGTTGTAACTTCCAAATGGATCTATAAGATCAAACATGCTGTAGAGAGTAGCATTGAAAAATATAAGGCAAGATTTGTGGCTTGTGGTTTCTCTCAGAAAGAAGGAATATATTATGAAGAAACATAAGCTCCTGGAGCCAGATACACTTCCATCAGATCAGTACTTGCTCTGGCTAAGTGATGAAATGGAAGATACACCAGATGGATGTCAAGACTGCTTTCTTGAATGGTGTAGTGGAAGAGGAAGTGTATGTAGAGCAACCACTCAGTTTTGAGACTCATGATAGGGAGTCTCATGTGTGCAAATTGAAGAAATCCCTGTACGGTTTGAAACTTGCACCCTAGACCTGATACGGCAGAATTGACAGCTTTCTATCCAGTTTGGGTTTTACCAAGAGTAAAGCAGAATCCAACCTTTACTACAAGGTTGAAGATGGAAACCCAGTGATGCTTCTACTATATGTAGATGATCTATTTGTGACAGGTATGGATGGGTTGATTGCTGATACGAAGAGAAAGCTTGTTTCCGAGTTCGAAATGAAGGACTTGGGGATGATGCATTATTTTCTAGGTATGGAGGTGTGGCAGAGCGCAGATGGAATCTTCCTTGGACAAGGGAAGTATTCAATAGAGATCCTGAAGAGGTTTAGGATGATGGACTGCAAGGCTATGGCCACACCTATGGCATCGAACCTGAAGCTATTGAACGATGCTTCATCAGTGTCGGTTGATGCTATGATGTATCATCAGATGATTGGGTCCTTGATGTACCTAACGAACACGAGACCAGATATTTTCTTTGCTGTGAACTCCTTGAGCCAGTTTTTGACAGGTCCGAGACATGTTCACTTGATTGCTACAAAGCATATTCTGAGGTACCTAAAGGGTACAGTTGATTATGGGCTCAAGTACGATGTGAATCAGAAGATTAACCTGGAGGGTTATGTTGATTCAGATTGGGCAGGAAGTGCCATCGATAGGAAGAGCACTTCAGGGTGTTGCTTCAATATGGGATCAAGTGTGATCTCTTGGTTTAGCAATTCTATGTGGCACTGAGTATAGCTAAAGCAGAGTATGTCGTAGCTTGTTCAGCTAGTTGTGCGGTAGTATGGCTGAGGAAGCTACTGTCTGATTTATTTGATCTCCAATTGGATGCTACTTGTATACATTGTGACAACAAAAGTTGCGTGAAGTTGTCATAGAATCCAGTGTTCCATGACAAGTTGAAGCATATCAAGGTCAAGTATCACTATATCAGGGATATGGTGCAGAGGGGAGTAGTGAAGCTCCAGTACGTTGCGATGGAGGAACAGATAGATGATGTACTAACGAAGCCATTATCTAGGATGAAGTTTGAGTACTTCAGGGGGAATCTTGGTGTTCTCCAAATCAAGGTTTCCTCCAAGGGAAAGTGATGAGACCCTTAGCCATTCTGACATTGTGAGAGGATTGGTTCCTTCCATGGTTAGATGTAAGGGTTGATCCATTTTGTCATGGTGAGAGGATTGGTTTCGTCCATTTCAGATATGAGTGCCGGCCATTCTGTTGAGTAGGACAGATGTAAGGGAAATTGCCATTCTCAAAATGGAGGTGCCTGGTCAATTACCAGGAAAAATTAGTTTGGGACTGAGAAGCCATTCTGATGTGATAGAGGGATGTGTTCCCACATGATCAGATGTAAGGGACGAACCATTCTTTCATGGCTAAATGATTGAGTTCCTCCCATGCCAGATGTGAGTGTTGGCCATTCCGACGAGCAGGTTGGATGTAAGGGAAACTGGCATTCTCTAGGAGAATGGAGGCACCTGATCAGTTACCAGGTAGCTCAATCGAGGACTGGGAGCCATTTTGATATGACTGTAGGATTGGTTCCTACAAGATCAGATATGAGTGCAAGCACTTCCATCATTGTGGTAGGATGTGTTCCCTCCTGGATGTATGTAAGTGTAGAGCCCTTCCATCATTGTGGTAGGATGTGTTCCCTACTGGATGGATGTAAGTGTAGAGCCATTCCATCATTATGGTAGGATGTGTTCCCACCTGGATGGATGTAAGTGCAGAGCCCTTCCATCACTGTAGTAGGATGTGTTCCTGCCTGGCTGGATGTAAGTGCTATGCCTTTTCACAGATGGTAGTAGGTGTGTCCTACCATGCTGGTGATTGTGAGTGATGTGCCTTTCCATAGATGATAGTAGTTGTGTCCTATCATGCTAGTGGTTGTAAGTGTTGAGCCTTTTCACATATGATAGTAGTTGTGTCCTATCATGCTGGTGAATGTGAGTGCTAGGCCTTTTTGATATGATTATAGGATTGGTTCCTACATGATCAGATGTAAGTGTTGGGCATGCCTTTCTGACAAGTAGGTCAAATGTAAGTGTTGGGTGGGCCATTCTGATGAGCAAGTTAGATATAAGTGCTGAAGAAGACCTACATGGAGGCTAGGCCTACAACCAGCATGAAAATGGGCTGGCTCTGTAGAAATTCCTGTGACAAGAAGAATCATGAGATAGCACCCACGATGATCCAGATCGAGTGATGATCCAGCAGTGATGACCTAGATCCAGTGATGATTCAGATCCAGTGATGATGTCCAGTGATGATCCAGATCCAATGATGATGTCCACTGATGATCCAAATCGAGTGATGATCTAGATCCAAAGATGAAGATGACTTGAAGACTAAGAATACTTGAAGATGCAGATGACGAGATGATCCAGTTGATACAGAGAAGAAGACCAGTGTTGAAAATTGTGTCGAAAGAATACCTTCCTAGTTAAGTGGGAGTGTTGATGTATTTATAACTTCAGAATGTATTCATCTATGTATCTTATGTATTGTAACCCGATGTTTATTTCAGGATGTATCTATAATGTAATTGATTCATGATGTCATGCCCTAATGTTCAAATTGGGGGGATCAATAATGTAAACAAGTCATGTCAAGTCATTGCGGGTAACCCTCCGATTTTCTAAGGGTTAAAGTCCCCACAGTTTCGGGTCACTAGGGTTATTAGACTCTCCTAGTAGAGTTCGGCCCTAGTAGGGTTTTAGTCATGTCGGGATTAATATAAATAGAGAGCTGGAATCTCTATTTAGCACACATCAAAAACACACTCAAGTGTAGCACATAGTTGAGGAAGGAGAAGACACTGGGGATAGATAAGAAAAAGGTTACTGCTGTCGGGATATCACTTAATGTTTTGGGATTTTACTATTTTGGTGCTAATTCTATCTCTGAGGAAGTTGCAGGGTCTTCTCCATTTATGGTTTCCCTGAGGAAAAACACTGTGTTCATTGTCTCTTGTGTTTGATTGTTGTACTTGTTATTCTCTCAGTTAAAGATCCTAATAATGNGTCGACTAGGAACTGGAAGGGGTGTGTACAGTCCTTGTCGTCGATTCGGTCGTTTAGCAATGACACAAACCATGCACGATCAAATATACTTATGGACATCAGATTTAAGTGAAGGCTAGTAAAAATAATTTTGGAGGATAACAAGTGTTTTTGTGACTCCAAAATGTCCTATAATATTACTACAGTCCGCGTCCCAAATGAGCTTATGTCGGTGCTCATTGGTCGGTACACAAAGTTGTCTGAGCTTGTATATCAAGGTGTCTTTCAAGAAGTAGTCGATAGTAGAAAAATGTTCGGTCTGAAGTTGTCGATAAATTGCAGAGAAATTGCATTCTATCGAATATAATTGTGGCCAAGTAGTGGTGTCATAACCCTACACACTCATCACTGTAGATAGTAGAGTAATGGGTGGTCTACTGAAACAATCGGCTGCGGCATTGGATTTTCCTTTTCGATACTTAATTACCAATTGAAATTGTTGTAGGTAATTAATCCACTTAGGTTGTCGAGTTGTCTATAGTTTTGATTGGGATGAAGCAAACTGCAAATTTTTATGGTCAGTGAGGATGATCATTTCCTTGCCAAGAATGTATTGTCTCCATTTCTTAAGAGTTTGAACAATGGCATACAGTTATGTTTCATATGTCGAGTACCTTCTAACAGTGTCACTAAAAGTATTGGAATGAAATGTGAATGGGTGACTTGACTGAGTGATCATTATGTCGATGGAATAGTTTGATGCATTCATCTCAATCTCAAAGGCCTGATGTAAATTAGGTAACACAAGTACCGTTGCAGTACAAATCTTGTTTTTAATTTGTTCAAAAGCTTGTTGTTGTGTTGGTGTCCATCTAAAGATAGTTTTCCCATTTATTTCCATCAACTGATTCAGAGGTCATGCAATGTGACTGAATCCAATTATGAATCTTCGATACAAATTAGCCAAACCAAGAAAACTTCTTAATTCATGATTTTCTTAAGGAATGGGCCAATATTTGAGGATCTGTACTTTTTTTGGGTTGACATGAATGCTTGCAAAGTGAATTACATACCCAAAATATTTGATGATGGTCATCTCAAATGAGCATTTTTCCATGTTTAGATATAGTCGATGTTGTTGGAGAGTGTCGAAGTTGTTTGACATGTTCTTCCCATGATCCACTAAAAATCAAGATATCGTCGAGATAGACAATGACACACTTACTGATGAAAGGTCATAGAATCTCATCCATATATCTCATGAAGGTTGCAGGTGCATTGGTTAAGCTGAAAGGAATGATTAACCAATCAAACAATCCTTCCTTGGTATTGAAATTCATTTTCCATACATCGGTGGACTTGATTGGAATCTGGTGGTATCCTAACTTGAGGTTGAGTTTTGTAAAGAACTTAGCACCTTTTAGAATGTATATGAGTTCATCAATTAGTGGAAGAGGGTATATGTTCTTTACTGAAATTTTGTTGAGAACCTCATAGTCAATGCACATGTTCCATGTCCCATCTTTATTTGGAACTAAGATGACTAGACTTACATAAGGAGAGGATTTGGGGAGGATATGAAGCTTGTCGATCAAATCCTAGATTTTCCTTCGAATCTCTTTATTTTCAAGAATGGATATTCTATAAAAATATGCATTAGGTAATGAAGAACCATGAACAAGTTCAATGGAGTGTTTTACCTGGCAATGCAGAGGTACTCTGTTTGGTCCTTGAAATATTTTCTATTATTCTTCAAGAATGGTGTCAATCTATTCTTATTATCGGGAGTTGCACTGGTCGGTGAGTCGACTCGTTGTTGCAGTCTTCTAGGAATGTTGAGGCTTTATCATGATTAATGCAAACTTTTGAGCATGATTAATAAGCTTCTCTATTTTTTTGGAATATATGAAAGCAACCATTATTGTGGGTTGTCACTATGTTATGCCATACCATTGATTCAGGATTTTGACAATCACCTTCTGAGGTCGTGACTAATATATACTGAGTCGATCCCATAGGTAAGGTTTTCCGAACAGGGCGTCAGCTACGGAAAGCGGTTCCATGTCACAAAGTACTTCATCTTAAAAATGCTCAATGAAGTAGGTGAGTTTACATTGGTCTATGATTCTTAGTTCCTAGACATCCTTCATCCAAACGATATTGTAAGGCTGAGGATGTGGATTTGTGACAAGACCTAATTTCTTCACAAGATATTCATAAATGAAGTTATTCTGGATACCATTATCCACAATCATATGTAATGTATTTTTCTGAACCCATATCTGTGTATCGAATAGGAACTCTTGTTCCTCCTCATCAACAATGGTTGAGGCTGTCAGAGTGGTTGATGTTGAAGCCAAGAGGGTTGATGCATCTAGATCAAATTCTACCAAGGTTTTGTCAGAAAATTCGCATGTCAAAAAACTTTCCAAAACTTTTGAGCTTTTCAATATGGTGTATCATGCCATGTTGAACTATGATAATCACACCATTTCTCGATAGGAGCTTGTTTGTTGCGATCCCTATTGTATTTTTGAAATTTATTCCTTTGATGATCAGGATTTGGTGGATTCGGATGAGAAGGGTTCTTGAACTTGTCAGATTCTGATGTTTGACAGGTTGTCTTATTCATGAAATGTGCTTTTCCTTTATGTTTAGCTTCAAGCTTGTTGATGTAATGAAATGCATTTGCAAGCATACTGATAGTAAGAAAACCCATCTATTGTTGAATGTAGAGTGATAAACTGCTGATGTACTTCACGACAAGTAATTTCTCTTCTTCTTGGATGCCAAGTTTGGCCATGAGTCGATAGAACTCGCCAGTGTAACTATGTAAGGACCGGTATTTCCATTGCCTTAGCTGCTACCACTTCTTATATTGTTGTTCAAGATACTTGGGTGGGTAGAACTCCTTTCAGAAATATTTGACAAATTTTACCCATTTGTCTACAAGGTCTCCTTCTTTTTCCATTTTTGTCGATAGATTATCCCACCAGCAGTGTATGGAGGTTGACATCTTCAAGGATGCAATGGTGATATTTTCCGCTTCGAAGAGTTGATTCACTGAGTAATAAGATTCTAGTTGTAGTACCTAATTGTCAACAGATTCTGTGTTAATATTTCCTTCAAGGTTCAGTATGTCCATATTCATTTACACTTTGAACGGGCTAATTTTATTGGAGTGATATTGCATCGAGGATTACCCAGAGTTTGAAGTGATTCTCATGAGAATATCGCTGAAATGGGTGAAAATTTCGGTTCACTGGCGAGCAATTTCTTTTTCTATGAGTTGTTATGCCTTGTTAGTTGCATGTTTATTGTCTTCTTCTTCAACCATCTGCTTGATGAAGTTGAAGGAAGTGTCTACTTGTGTTGTTGCGTTTCCGAGCGTGTGTGAACATGCATAAGTTAAATACTTCGATGGAAGTGCTGATGTAACTTAAGCTTTAAACAAGATCAAGCTATGATACCAATGATCTAGGCCATGCCCAGGTGCATGATGGGGATAATAGTTGACTAAATGAGTCGGTCACTCTTATGGCAGAAGCATATAAAAAGAATGAGCACAGCAGGAAATACACTAGGTCAATAGAAAATATGCGAACAGACAATATGCAAGAATTCGAACCAATTTATTACTTCTTCTTCATGAAAGATGGAGGAATCAGAATCTTGTATGTTACATTAGTGTACATGCTTATATAGGATGCTGAGACGCTTGGGTGACTACCCGTTACGTTTGATTATAAGAAGTTATAGGGGTTCAGAATTTCAATCGTCACAGATAAAGCATGTTGGTATGTTGTATGTCGAGGAGGACCTATCGAGGCAGACCTGTCGAGGTGAACCTATTGACGTGAACATGTCAAGGCAGACCTGTCAAGGAAAACCTATTGAATCAGTCAAAGTAGTCGAAGCTTGACAACCTTCCAACTTTCGGTTGGATCATCATCACTAACAGTGGATTTGTCAACACATTCACAATCTACTCATTAGTACCTATGTACTAAAATTTTACCTTATAGGTCCCTGAAATAGATGAATTGAAACTTCATCTCAATGTGTTTTATTGTAACACATATGGTTTTCAAAAATATATAGAATCAAGATTTTACTATATAACTCTGCAAATAGATTTCTCAGGAACTCTTCTTCTCAGTTAGTAGTACTTTTGCTTCTATAGTACTGACTGCAACATACACCTTGCTTCTGAAGTACTATCTGCAATACACTTAGCTTATATATTACTAACTGCAATACACATAGCTAATCCCAAGCTATATAATAGGTCTACTATGTATCAAATAAAGAACCTATTCTAATGTACCTCAATGGTACAAAAACATATGCTTAGTAACAATCATAAAATACAACAATTCTTCTAAGTACCTTATGAGATGAACTAGCTACTTAACCATGGTAGCATCATCTGGATCCAATCCAGAATGTAGTTTCCCTAAACTAGAAACTATGTATTTACAATCCATCATATAATAAAATTTACAATACATTAAATGTGTAATATTTTTCAGAAAAAAAAATCTCATATTTTCTTTTTATCTTCAACATTTGTTGACTTCTAGAATCTTCTATAATTTGGATAAGTTCTTTGAGATATTTCCATTCACTATGATGTTCTTCAAGGCATCATCACTTTCATAGTGATTTCATATTCTTCATTTTATACCACAACACCCCACTAGCCAACTATGTGGCTCTTTGACCTCTCCAAGCAGTTTTACTCTTCAACAGTCCTGACTATAACTCTTCATGAGTATTCGATAGTTTTTGAGACCTTGACCATGTCTAGGCTTCCCATGTGAACTCTCTCCACAATAGATACTAACTAGTGGGGAATTTGTCGTTGTTTCCCATGATGAAACATCAAAACTCCCTCTTTAACTAGAGGATTCTTTTTGTACTTACATTAAGAGTGTCCCAGATAGAGGCTTGGTAGGTATATCGAAAAAGTGATCAACTGTGGATGTGTATAGGAGTTGTACTTCTCCTTTCTACACCATGTCTCATATATAACTAACTGAAATCCTCTTGAATCATTTTACTACTTTACAATGTGCTCTATATGAAGCAATATCTATGACCTTCCTCGATCACTGCACTAGTCAGAATCCATATATCTTTGAAACTTTATCTCACTAGAAAAGACATATCTGATTTCACATACACTTGTACCTTATACGTACTATAACAGGTGATTTGTACTAACTGCAAAGCAAATAATAGGTCCTAGTACTAACCAGGTACATCTCAACTGACTTTGACATCCTCCAAATATGAATTAAGAATTATCAAATTAAAATTTATCTTCATATGTGTGGCCATGAAATTACATTCCATAATCCTCAAACTCATTAGGATCTCTACTGCATATTGTCACATCTCCAATCTCAAGAATCATAAGAATGTTCTTGAATATTGTTTTTAGTTTCTTTATGAATATGAGCATTATGCAGGTCTCCTCTTAAAAGGAGGTACATCAACCAGTTTTACTGGTTCTTTAGGAGCTAGTGAATCTAGCTTCTCCTTCTCACCATCAAGAAGAGAGAATCATAATTGGGGTCCTCCATCACAAAGACTTGTTCAAATCTATGTATGAATATATTCTTGATGCATGAATGTAAATAAGATAATTTAAATATATTTAGGAGTCTTCACATATCTCATAATTTTATTAGGGATTTTATTCCGGATACTTCTCATATAAACATCGAAACCTCCCGATCTTCTACCATAAGCTTCCCTTTTCACAACATCCCGCTCTCTTTCGAGATTAGCCATCAGAATCACTGCATAATATCTATCATACTCTGGTTTTAGGCCAAAGTATATGGTTTTTACCTACAATGCAAATTTAGTTAAATTATTAGCAACCTTGCATAATCCAGTCATTTCAATACAATGACAAATAGCTCTCACAGACATGCATACATCTAACAAATGTTTCAGTATAACTCATTCTCATTAAATTTATTCACATAAATACTTTAATATGTTTGTAATGATTTGTATAGTTATGTACATATATTAACCATTTTTTTATCATAACCCCATTCATATCTCATGAAGTTTTATGCAACCCCATATTCATATCTCGTGAAAAATTATGCAGCCATATATTCATATCTCATGAAAATTTATGCAGCCCCATATTCTTCCTTAATTAAGAATAACATATACTTCATGAGTTTACTATTTCCCAATAATTAGAAATATATTACCATGTGTTTCAAATAACGTTATACTATAACACCATTTCTAATACCAGGAATACAGATCTCTAAATAAAAATAATAAAAACACAATAAAAAATATTTAGATCTGATTTATAAAAGCATATAACAATCAAAATACAATAACTTATCTTTTATAGTTTTGTGTGGCCTCCCTCTTGATCTTTTATTCCTTGCGGATATTACTGAATTCCCTCGGTATTTATATTCTTCCTTCATGGAAACTTACTGCCTATTTAACTTGAAAATATGGATCCATGCATGAGGTAGCAAGTTTCTACATCGAAAAAATGGATCCCATGCAACCTGGAGTGAATGCTCTTCTTCGGGAAAAACGTCTTTCGATGATCATCATCCTTTTATTAAAATGATTTATTATTCCTATAAGTCTCTTATTATACACAAAATCTATTGGAAAAGGATAATATCCAATGCACAAATCCCAAGGTCATTCAAACAATTCGTCCCGTTTGGAAAACCGACATAACAAAAAATCTAGAAAAACAAATTGTGTATCTTCCAAACCATTTTGAATTTTTGATATTTTCTCAAATAATGTGAATGAGCCCAATTGGGAAGTGGGTTTTCAACAATTTTGGCTGGTTCATCATAGTTTGATAGAAAATTTCCACGAAATATGTCTCCTGGAATAATGATGAGAATAATGCATATTTACTTGCTATGGATTCACCCTACATTTGATGAAGAATCCTCAATCATTGAGTTCATGTATGTATCTAGGTCATCATCCTCAAGAATGTTCAATACTCTCACCTTCCATGTATTGAAGTTAGAATTTTCCCCGAGACAGTCTTCTAGTCACACGGAGATTGATTTCATTGCTCTTGAACTTCGCTCAATTCCTCTGGATCATGTAGGATTCTAGTTAATTGCATAAACTCATCTCCTTCACGCCATAATATCTGATACCATGTTAATATTTTGAGCAATAATGAAGATCTTTGAACTTTAAAACTTTTATCAATGAACCAATGAACATATGAATCTCATAATCAAATCAATTACATAAATCACTCATCCACATAAGAAAAGATGTACCCTGGGGAAAATCCTCATAATAGAGAGGATGAAAAACCCTAGAAATTCTTAGTATTATAATAGATAGATTGTAGAGAATGACTTTTACAACATAATAAGATTGTCCAATAAGAGAGAATACAGAGAAATAGATAAGAGAGCTCAATTGTAACCATTGTAATGAACTTTCCATGTTCCTAGAACATTAATAAAAAGTCAAAGACATTGCCATGCAAAAACTAGAGAATGGTTGCATGAGAATTAGCCACCCATGCATTACAATTTTGAATTTCCTTCTTGGAATAATCAATCCATGCATTGATATCTTCATCGTGCAAAACTAATGCACCATACCTTCAATCATGGATATTATATGATAGTTAACGGACATCGGAGTGAACTCAATCTATAACTAGATGCATGACGACTTAGTTAGGATTTTAACTTAAGTGTCATAGTGCTTCAACTCAAGTGTCAACATGCAAAACTCTTTATAACTGAAGTGTCATATTTTGATAAACTTAAGTGTCGTCTTTTATTTTAACTAAAGTATAAACACTTTAGTTACCTACTCCATATTTCTGTAACACTTAGTTAACCGAATCATGTTGATTTATGAACAATGAGCTCTTCTTTACTTAACTGGTTACATTCATTAATAGTTCAACCAATGCTTTAATTGAAGCACATATTGAGGCATTCATATTTAACTAAATCTTTATAACTTCAGTTCATTCAGTCTTCTACATGGAAAATTCAAATTCTCTTTTCTCATTATCATTTTATTGCTTATCTCTTTATCTTACTGCATGGCCAATATGTGTTAACTTAATCATACATCATATCATATTATATTCATAATAATTTTCACATCTTATGATCATATTATATTACCCTGATCCATATAGTCATATGCTAAATTAATTCACTCTAGAGGAGACTTAATAGCTTTATCCATCTCAAATGACCATGGTTAGTATTTTATCACATAACATTTTCCTCTATGACTAGAGGTCAACCTCAAATGGGTATCCATTTTTTGGATGACCGCATGAGTATCATAGCTTTATATAACTCTCAAGCCCATCTCTATAACTGGAGTTCCATCTCATAGGGTATAGTCTATTATAATCAAAATGACTTAATACAACAAAATTCCAGACTTGATACAACACTAGTCTATAGTCTTGATACAACACTAGTTTATAGTCTTGAAACAGCACAAGACTTTACTGTGCAAGCATCACCACCTCAATTATATGAGGATATATATCGGAATTGATACAACACAAGGCCTGACTTGATAAAACACAAGTCCATAGAATGACTCCTGATGTTGTACAATCAACACCATCTTCAAGTCACAATCTTGGTTCATCAACGATAGTTTGTCATGAGATGGATATATTTTATGACACCCCAATGGCTTCTATTTATTCAAAATTTCAAGGGTTGAAGGATAACCCTTAGTGTGTCACACTCACCCATTACACCAATGATATATTACCCAACGTTGATTGTCTAATGCCCCCTACTGCACTAAAAAATCCATTAAGTGATAAAGAAAAGACACATAGGAACACTTCCCTATGCTCATTTTTGGAAAATTTGGAAGCCAAGAAAATTATGTCTCATTCTAAATTGAGAAACCCCTGTGCTTATGTTCAGTCAACTTAAAGTTCTAGTGATCCAAAGTATGATATGACTACTACCCAACACATCTCTACTAGAAGATCCAAAATGTTGCATGAGTTGTGAGAAAAACTATCCAAGTACAAACCAAGGTACATCCAATTGGTGGAGGGTAACGATGATTTCTCCCTTCCTATGAATTTTCAAAGTAAATATCATACTTCTTACAACCGCGTGTTGTATGTCACTTGGTCGTCTTCTTGGAACTGAATTCTCCTTTTGTGGTAATAATTTTATGATTTCCAAACCTAATATAGATGCTACAAATATTGGGTTGTTTATCATTTCACATATACTAAGTTCTCTCAAACAGTCAGTATAACTTATGCCATTTTTTGGTCCTATCTATTGTCGGTAGGATTATTTGAATATTGTTAAATAAAAGCATAGCATTTCCATGTATAGTATGTGCATGAATGGTTATGTTTCCGAAAACTTTAACATGAATAACATATGATATATAGATGGTTGTCCAAACACACATGGGAACATTGTTGGGTTCATAAATAGTTCTAGGTTCTCTTTATTTTCTGCAAATTTTTCATTTCAGCAACACTTCAATGACCAGGATTTATTTATGAAAAGCTTCCAAATGTGTTGTTGTACATGCAATACGTAGTTTGTATCCTGGTGACGAGTTGTTAATAAACTATAACTTTCATAAACCATCAACCACTCATCAAATATTCCTTGCATTTGGATTACCCTTAGGTGTCCACTTGGGGCATAATACAAAAAAATTGGTTAATTGTATTTGTTAATTTTCAATGGGATGTTAATGTATTGCTCAGTTTGAAATTTTGTATTATAGATTGTTAATTTAATTTATAAATTGTTTGTTTTATGACCAAAATAGGGAACTTTCCCTAAACTCCTCAGGTGATTCATCATACACTCAAGGATTTTTTATCGCATCGTTATCATATGTTTAATTGTCATGCAAAAATATCACACAAATACTCATGAATTGCACTACATGTATTGACAGCTCGGATACAACACTCTTCTTCGATTAATTGTATTTGTTAATTTTTAATGGGATTCATGTTAATGTAATTCTCATTTGAAATTTTGTTTTAGGAAGTAATTCATCTTATGTTTCTTATAGGTTTAGGCCCCCAACCTATCTCCCTTCAGAACTGCTCCATCACCATAGCAGGAATTTTATTATATTCTCCACGTAAATTGTTAATTTAATTTATAAATTGTTTGCTTTCTGGCTAAAATAGGGGAATTTCCCTGAAATCATATTTTGATTCGTCATATAGTCGAGGATGTATTATCACACCATTCATATGTGTAATTTTCACGCAGAAATCTCACACACGTACTAAATTACTCTACTTTTGTTGCTAGCCTCAGATACAACACTCATGTTTGATTAATTGTGTTTGTTAATTTTCTATGTGATTCATGTTAATGTATTGCTCAATTTTCATATGGGTGTAGAGTATACGGTTAATGGGTGTATTGTGAAGGCACTCCTTGCATAAGGTCACTCATACGAAACTCCATGGGTACTATCCCTACAAAAAAAGTATCGCTCAATTTGAAAATTTTAAATTTTATGTGGGATTTATGTTAATTTATCGCTCAATCTAAACGTTTTCTTTACAAATTGTTTGCATATTAACATTTTCTATTGGAAATGGTTCTTGTACTTCTGTAATAATTATTTTTTATAGTATTGGATCAAACTAATTTCATTTTGTTTACTAACATCATCGATGAAATGTTCAATATTTTTGAAATCAGGATTTTGATAATGAGTGACTTGTGTACCATCTTCCATTGCACCAGAGTACAATTCCAAATCAAGAGAAGGCTGAAAAAATAGAGTAAATTGGAGACGAAGCATACCAAGAATGGTTGAATTAACCACCTATTCAATTTCCACTGCATCCATACTCACCAATTAGGAATGCCTAAAGTATTAGTAGTTCTTCACATGTTGGCAATGGAGGACATCAATTAGAGGTTGGTATGAATGAGTTATTATGAAAAAAAAATCCATGTCAATGTTGTTACATACATTCCAAGACAATGAGATAGGGGATGGAGCTCATATCACTGAATCGTTTTTTGAAATCCTTAAATAGACTTCCACTACCCCTCTATTTGGACCTGATTAGTCAAAGTCTACATAGTTAGGGACAACAATGTTATGATACAACTTGAAAGCAATGCATAGCATTCCAGACGTGTGTTTGTCAGGACTTTTGAGGTAATTGGCCATCAACTACCTTATATTTTGAGGAACTTGTCCCACAATCAACATTGAAAATGGTCGATTTTATGAATGTTAAATGACATGGTACATATATATATTTCCCACTAACTGCAGGTTGTTCAAATATAAGGTAATTTTGAGTGATAATTTATTTCCCAGTAGTTGTGAAGAGGCAAATCAAATGTTGAAAATATTAAGTGTTGAGTACATATCATATTGTCACATACCCATACCCCTGTTACCATGTGGAATTAAAATTTTCTTAAAGAACCTTTGGTCAATTTTTAGTACATAGGGCATAGTTCATGCACACACTCTTCAACATTCATTATCATGATAGATCCATTCTGTGACAAAAAAAAAAACGTTTTCCACACTGAACCTATCCTTTCTGCTTTCTTCCCTTTCACCTTTCGCGCTGTAGAACTCAAAAACTAGAAACACAATAAGCAATGGGGTCTTTTGAACCAATTTCCTCCTTCCACCTTCGGCCTTTGAAACTCAGAAGTCGGAAAAAACAACTTTCGACGGATTCTTTTAACGACCTTCTACCCTTACGCCTTCCTCCTTCAGAACTCGAAAGTCAAAAAACTTAACTTTCGACGAAATTATTCAGCCACATTCTGCCTTTCACATCCCTCCCTTCCACCTTCCGCCTTTAGAAATCAGGAGTCGAAAAAACCACTTTTAGCTTAGAATTTTTTGCTCTTTCCCACTTTCTCCTTTCTGCCTTCTGTACTGCAAAATTTGGAAGTTGGAAGCTCCAACATTCTGCCTTGTTATTTTTCCTATTTTCCACCTTTCGCCTTCTGTGGGCAGATCTCAGAGTGCGGAACACACATATTACCTTCAACTTAACTGCATTTCTAGCCTTACAACGAGGCTTCTAGCCTCCATCATCATAAGCAAATATACATTGAAGCATACAAGGAAGATATAGATGGAAATGATGGAACATTCATTAATAGTAAACCCTACTAAACATTAACAAACATTCATCATATTCATTTTATTAATTAAGAAAATACATTGCATAAACACAAATAACAAAGATACTTATCTTGAATATGAAGTTGTCCCGCAACTACCTATGTCGCTGCAATGTTCCACCCAACCATAGGCTAGTTGTGTTCATCAATCTCTCAACACAACTACCACCCCCGAGATGGGCATGATTTCCACAAGGAACTAGGGAACAACATACTCACACATAGCTAGATCACATCAAACACAGTCAAGCCAACCTACAGTTGGGTTTCTCAGACTGTACAGCAAAGCCAATACACAATTGGGTTTACTAGGGTGCAGGAAAACAAGCCAATACACTGCTGGGTTTCTCAAGCTACACAACCAAGCCAGCTAACAGTTGGATTTCTCAGATTGCACACAGTCAAGACAACATTCACATTAAGGACCATCCAATCCAACTAACAGATGGGTTTCTTAGGCCACTTAGCCAAGCCATACTACTGCTGGGTTTCTCAAGCTTACTCAGCCAATCCAGCATGCATTTGGTTTTAACAAGTTGGCCATCCAAGGATTACACACATGGCAAAAATTCATAATAAGACATAGCCAGGCCAACTACCAGTTGGGTTTCTCTGGCTACTAAGACATTGAAAAGGAAGAATGACTAAGCTAGTAGCTCATTCAAGAGCTAGGGACACCTCCGCAAGATCTATCTGTTGATGTATATGTAACTTCGGAATGTATTCTTCTATATATTTCATATATTGTAACCCGATGTTTATTCCGGGATGTTTCTATTATGTATTTGAGT